>WBMY01011116.1:139448-169109 GCA_013397315.1 Donacobius atricapilla
TTTTTTTTTGCCTATGGGTTTACCTTTCTCTGAGAGTTTTGTCACCCCAGTTTACAGCTGGTGTAGTTTCGCTGAATCAGCATATATTAAAACAAAATTACTACTACAGAATAGGCAACCAGGCCATTCAGTTCTAATGTGCAGAGTTTTGGGATGGCTTTTTCTTCCTGCAGTGAAGGAGGTCTCCGTTGCAGATGGGCCTGCAGTGTGGGCCTTAGAATAGGTTGGTTACTCAAAAGAAATGAAATCACAGTCTCAGAGGCTGAACACATTATCTAGGATCATTTTACTTTGCTGTCTACACAACAAACGGTGTTTTGTGAATATACAGAAAACTACGAGTGAAAAAAATGTCACATATGGTGAGTCTTTTTGTTTCAGCAGTACATTCAATAGTTCTCCAGATTTGGTTGTATTATCTCATCAATTAATGTACATTGTTTTATCTGTAACAGAATGACACTGTTGCTCTTGTTCTTAGTTTTAAGCAATCTTTAGCATAGGAACCATTAGCACTAGCACCTTTCGTAGGTGTTCTGTAATCTAAAGGAACTGCTCGATAAAATCAGAAAAATTCGAATCCTCTCAGGCTGCTCTGTGCCTAGGTTTCCATTTGCACAGGAAGGGCTTAAATCTGTCCACAATCTATTTAGTGAATATTTATTTGAATGTGCAGGCATTTCATCATAGGGCCGTATTCACCATGTTCTAATTAGGCGTGTGTGTTTTGGATGATATTTTCCTTGCTTCATTTTTTGTGTGATTTTTATGAAATTCCTATGAACTGCATAGAGTATAATGCACATATACTCTAGGTAAGGGGTATAAACATTCCTTCTATTATCCTAATATAATAGTCTGTATTGTAGTAGCCTATATGTGTAGAAAAGTTTAGAACACAAACTGGTCTTTTTTGTTAAGAATGTTCCTGTATAAATAATGCAGATTGTGTAGCTTAAATAAATGTCAGACCTAACATTTTACAGATGGTGAGGGATGTATAGACATGAGAAACTATGGAAAGTATTTTCTATTTTTTTTACATTTCAAGATGTGCATGCTGTCTACTTCAGACTGATTTATTTATGTTGGTAGCAAAAGAAAGCTCTGTTTAATGATTAGATCATTATCATCTCTCTGGTTACCACAGAGATGCACAGTGCTACAAAATGTACTGTAAGTCATTTATCTGTTAATATCTTTGTGTTGTATTATAATTGCTTCTTGTTCTTTTCTTGTGAAAGATACTTGTTGGTATTTTGGTTTTGTAAATGTTTATTGTTAAACAGTTTCTTTTAAAAAAAGCCTTGACTATCCTTTGAAATTGTACTTATAGTTACTGAAATTTTTTATTTTTGGTCATGGAAATTACTTGTAGTTGTAAGTAATACACATACCAGTCTTTCTATGCAAACATAGAAACATAACATTAACAGTCTATACCCTTTCCTTTCCTCCCACAGATATTTTGCATTTTCAAAACTAATAATGTAAGTAAGAGTGTAAAAGTGTGGAGGAGACTTCATGTCAATATATTCCTTCTTATACTACCTACAGAATCTTGCTTCATGGGTAGTACAGCTCTGTTATTAAAATTTCTGGTCACAGATTATTATAATTTTTAGCTTTTTTTTTTTTTTTTTTTTGGAAAAGTAAAACTCTTCTTGTCANAAATGTAACCTCTCTCCTTCCACACTCCTAAAGATTTTGCTCCTTCATGATCAGTGTGGCTCTTTACTTTGCTGCACATTTTCTATCACAGTTTGCTGCCACCCCTTATCCTCTGCTCTTTGGCCAGCTATGATTATATTAGCAGTTATGATATTAATTGTAATTTGGATATATAGCTCAATTATGCTAATTATCAGGTCAATTTATCTTTGCCACTCGCTATTTATATCTACAATTTGTTTTAGCATGAATTTTAATACCAAAAACCTTGAAACTAGTTTTTATAAGACTGACAAAATTTTGAAGACGCATGTGTGTTACTGAGATCAATTGTTTGCCATGGATGGTGTTGGTACAGTAATGCATAGATGTGAAACTGCAATGAATGCTTGGAATTACATAAAATAATAAAATTGGTCAAGGAACATCACTCCTAGAGTCTCAGTTGTAATAGTGATAAAGAGTGATAAAAGTAATAAAGAATTGGAGACACAGTTTTAGGATAATTTTACACAGATTAAAAGAAATACCCTATTTTAGTTAAGCATAGAGTCTATTCATCAACATTTCTCCTATCTTTTAATACGTGTGGGGCTATTTTTCTCCTTCTAGCATTTGCAGTATTATTTTACTACTTTTTTAGCTTCTCCTCTGGGAATCAGGAGTAGCTGTTTTTCAGTGATGGTGGATAACATGATGTTTGAGTTTTATAAGCTGACTTGGGAACCAGTGAATAAAAAAATTATGGAAATGTCAGATTCTAGTAGCTATTTGGTGGTTTAAAGGTAACAGTATTTTAACTAGTTTTTGTAAAGTATTGTCCAGTTATTATATTCTGTTTTCATCTTTGTTCCTTCTTAAAAGGAAATAATTGTGTTTTTTAGGACTTCTATTACCATTCTATTACCATTCTTCACTCCCAAGAACTGTTAAAATTACACAGAAATGAAACAGTAATCTTCCCTGTGATCTGCTACATAGCAGCAGAAATGGCCAGCTGTGATTAGAATAGAAACACTGCATGGAAAAATTACCATTAAAATGTAAACAGGAATTATTTTTTTTAAAGTCGCAGAGAGAAACACTGAAAGAAAACAATAGTATGTGATCACTGCAAAGAATGTTTTAAAAATAAATTTTCACATCTGGATAGTTATAAAAAAATATTTTAGTGTGGTATAGAACATCTTAATACAGTAATTCTAAATTATATTGCAGAATTTTTTGAAGATGTATACTTTTTTTGTTTAAGATTTTGGTTTAGACTATCAGGAGAGGCATTAAAAAGTTGTAAATATCTTTTAACTGAGAGCTGTTTTTGGAAGTTCTATCATTCACTAATGACAGATGTAGAAACCTTCAAAAGCAAGATGGCTGTTCATTTTTTATAAGTGTGGGAGATGTTCATCTTCTTGCCCACCTTTGTATGTGGGGTGAAAATCTAAAATCCCTGTATCTGAGATTGTTATTCCTTTTTAAAGATGAAATTAAGGTTAACAACCCAGATAATTGCTTTGCAGAAATCTGGAGGTTGAAAAGGTAGTGAAAAGTAGCTCTATTTCATATGATGACTCAATATAGTTAGGTAGTCTCCAAATAATTTCTAAAGAAAGACTTTATGAATTAGCAGTGTATAGCAATGCTCAGCATAATTTGGTTTTCTTAAGCTTGGTGTTTTAATTTTTTTTTAAGAGAATTAAAAGATTTGAACCTAGAAGTGACGAATTCATAGATAGCTGTTGCTACTTGTGAACCTGAAAATCAGAGTTTTCTGGCAAAATTTTGATGAGGAAACCTTAGAATCTTGTACAAGCTGCAAGGATAATGTCAAGGTTTTTTCTTCTTGTAGTGTTGGTGTATGAGGTCCATGTTTACACAGGTACTAAACTTGGTGCTGAAACAGATTCCAATGTCTATATCAACCTCACTGGGACAAGAGGAGGTGTTGGCAAAAGGAAGCTCCATAGATCAAAGAATAATAATGTTGTTTTGACATGGACAGGTGAAGTAAAAACAATGCTGCTTCTGCTAAATAAGAATAAATTATGGCTAGAAAACCCTTTCATCAAGAAATGTAAGTATCTTTTTATTTATGTTGTTTATTCAAGGGTTGACCATTTTCCTTATTCAAAATTGCTTACAAAATTGCATTATATGAATAATTTTTATCTGCTTGATCAACCATTTACTGAGAGCTTTAGATATTAGAATTTGGGTATTATGGTTATTTGTATTGCGCATACAGATAAAATGGTAACAATAGCATTTTTGTTGTCCTGAACAGATCTCTCTGAATTTTAGAATCAAGTTCAAAATCTGTATTCCTAAGTATGTTTTCCAATCTTGGTGAGGCACATAGGGCAAGAAAATATAATACAGACACAACCAAATAATTGAAACTGATCATTGTATCCTGCCAAAAGTATCAGTGCTTTCTCTGTGGAGTAATTTTCAGGTGTTACTCACCCTAGAAAGTTTTAAAGGATCTCACTGTTTGGTCAGGATGAATATAAAACAACTGTATTCATTTTGGAGAAAAATAAAGAAAAAAGAGTGAAAAAACAGTTTTTTCTATACTATTAGAGTCAAAGTAATAGCTGTGTTTAAGACCTTTATCATTTTCCTTGTATGGTTCCACAGATGGACATTTTTCTGCATAAGGACTGTCTCACTGGGAGACTTGGAGAAAGTTCTGATTAGCCATGATGGAGTTGGTCCAGGTAGGATTTAATTTCCTAGAGACCAGTCTGTTTTCAAGTGCTTTTTCAAACCCAATGCACTTGTTTATGTTGCATCCTTCACAGAAAATGTGACAGAAGGTCTTGCAGTGATAAAAAGTCCTCCTGCAGGTTGGTCTCTGTGATGAGATGATGAAAAACTGTGGTAATGGTCAGGAAAAAGGGCATGAGTTTAATATCATATACTGTAATTCCACTCTTTGTTTTCACGATTATTTACCTGAAAGCACTATTTATTTGCATGTAGAAAACTCTCAAAAAGTGTAGCTTACACTGGTAAGGCAATCTTTCACTAGACAAACAGTGAAAACTACCCAAGAAGGAATTAAAGATATTCAGCAGCTGATTTGCTACCTGACAAAATTTGAGTAACTATAACACAATGTCCTTGCTGCTTTGGGCAATTGTAGATTTGATTATATATTTGACCTGTGAAAGTCAATGTGGAACTGTTCCAGTGAGTGACATTGCATTGCAGCTTGTAGGTTTTTCAGGAAAAAAGAAAGAATTTGGTAATGAGATGAATTTAGGATACAGGCCCTTGAAGAATTGTGCATCTCCCTGGAATGATGTAAATGAAGAGAAAGCTAGCATTTAAAAGCACCAAAGATGTAAATATTGCAAATATACCTGAAGATTAATATCTAGGATGAAGCTAAATGAAGAGAAGGATTTTTAGGCAGTTCAGGGCCCCACTGATAACAGATTATAAAAGCCCGTTTACCCTACTCTGTTCTGAAATGGCCCCAAGCAAAGCCCATCTTGCTGTCTGTATGCCTAAGGCTCTGGGCAGGCTTGAGACTATTGCAGAAATAGCCATAATAGTGCAGCCTTGGAATGGTGTGTAATCTTGCCTCCTGTATCTGTAGTTCCATAGAGTTTGCTGCCTTCAGCAGTATGGTTGATTGTACACCTGAGAGTTTCACATTGTAGAAACCCAAGACATAACACAAAAGGCACAGTGGTGGAGCCCACCTTCCCTCTATTCCCCCCATGCTCCCTTCCCTAATATCTCCGTTAATAGGCAGCACAGATCAGCAGGATCCGCATGACAAATATGTAACCCAATTCAGCTGTCTAGGATGTTTTTTGACATTGGAGTTCAAATCTGTGGCTTTGAAGCACCATCTAAACAGGACAATGGATTGAATTCCATCTGTAACAAAATGTATGCCTTGGTAATTCAGGAAGCTGTTCATTGTACTCAGCACAGACAGATCTCACCTTTTGAGCTGTACCCAAGACTAGCCCTACAAGCCTAGCCTGAGACGGCTGAGGGGTTAAGAGCTGGAAAAGGATGGTGGCTCTGGAGAGAATCAACATTTTGAGGATTGAGAAGAAGGGTTCCTTCAGAGGTGGGGTACCCTTTTTTTTCTCATTACTTGCCTGAGTAACATGTCAGGAAGGTCTTTAGTCTTGATTTGGACTCTGTCTTGAAAGAATCCTAGAACATATGTTTTCTTTGGGGCTCCTGGGCTGCTGGGCACAGATCTACTCCCACAGCTACTGTGAATGAGGAAAGTAAAGGACTTTTGTCTTAGAGAACAGGGTTTGCTCCATTCACTACCTGGGGATGTCCCTCCTATGTGACAGAAACTGCTGCCTTATAGGGACTTCCAGACTCAGATGAAGCCAGGGAGGCAAAGCACGAGGATAAATAGAGTGATTGTTTCTGACCAAAACATCAGACATGCTGCTTTGCTGCAATGTGCTGATGGGTAATGGTGTGGGTCAGGTGAATCCTTGTAAGCAATATGACAAGTTATGAGTGGTGCAGGTACAGTGAGAGGGTATTTGAGAAGGGTGTTGCAGGACAACCCGGCCAGTCACCAGGATGGTCACCGGAAGGGGTCTAAAAGATTAGCATGGACAGTGGTTACTGCAGTTAGAGAAGAGATGAATTCTGTAGCCCAGCAGGAGTGAGACTGCACAGCCCCACGCCTGCTGGTCTCATAGTAGCAAGGCTGAGTGTGTGTTCCCCATCTATATGCACACAAACACATTTATAAAACACAAACACATTTACAAAAAACGTACACGTGTACACATAGTTGCCCATGCAGAACAACACAGATAGGAACTCAGCATGCACACAAACACTTCAAGTGGCTTTTCCCTGTTACCCTCTGCAGCTGCCAGAGTCTTGATGGACAACAGTCCATCAGTGTCAAATATAAAAAATATGTACAGGATGGATGTATAAGGCCTCCAGTAGCTGGCCTTGGACAGTCAGTTTTTCTGGTTTCTGTCTCTGGATCCTTGCATCCTCAGTTTTGCCTGTTACCAGCACCAAGATATACAAAACCCCTCTCCATTTGCACATGAGAACATAAGTTTTGAGGATTCATTAATTAATAGTTTTAAATATGCAATAAGAAGTTCACTCACAGAGGACCAAAATTTTCAGTTTTCACACAAATTTTGATTATTGGCATAAACAGATTTGTTCCAATATCCTTGTGCCTGATTACAGGGAATCAAAAAATGTAGGCTGGTGGGGATGTGAATGGTGTTGACAGTTCAGAGCTGTATGCATGTATTTGTCTCCAAGGGAAAAAATCCACCCCTCTTAAAATTAAACCAGGCAAAGGCAGAGAAGAATTGCATCTCTTATGAGAAACAGAAAATAATAAAGCTTTCATTCTGTTAATATATCTTATATATTTAGATGAGATCTGTCTTAATATGATCTGTGTTTCTGCAAGAGAAAGATAATCTAGGCTTTTTTTCTTAAAATTTATTTTTAAAAAAAGTGTGATTTCACATGATAAACTTTTGTCATTTCAACATAGGCAGTGGATGGTTCCTGGATAAGATTGTCATCAAACATAAAGAAGGAGAGGAAGCTCAGGAGGCTGTATTTCCTTGTAATAGGTATGTCATTCATGGAGAAAAAGAATTTGTTACCTGCCAGCAATGTAATGAAAAAATTTTAGAGCAGATATGTATGCACAACCTAGATGTTTGAGCAAAGCCCCACAGTTTTTCAACACACAAGTGATGCAAAATTTTGCAACTGAAAACAAGGAAAAATTTCCTATATTGGCATGGAAGGGAGTCATAGCCTAAGGCAGAGAAGCCCCAAACCAAATGTTGCGTAAGAGGGAAGGTGCATTGATCCCTTTTTTTTAAAAAAAATCTAAATTATACAGAAACCATGTGAAATTAAATAAGCTTTCAGTTCTGAATCTTTTAAGAAGTTTTGTGTGTAAAGATCTGAAATGACATGGTTGCCATCATGGAAACATGGTGGGATGACTTGCACAGCTGCAATGTTGCCATGGATGACTGTAAACTCTTCAGCGGGGAGAGGCAAGGAAGGAGAGGAGGTGGGGCAGCCCTGTATGTTTAGGCATTTCTTGATTGCCTAGGGTTTGATGATGGTGATGAGAGTTGGATATTTATGGACAGGAATGGAGGGGAAGGCCAGCAAGGCCAGTGTCATGGTAGAAGGGTCTAGGTCTGTTACAGACCAGCCAGCCAGGAAGGAGAGGCAGACAAAATGTAATATGAACAGCTGGAAGAAGTCTCACAATCGCTGACTGTTCTCAGGAGGGACAACAAATACAATACAGCAGAGGAGAAGGAATTTAGGAGGTTCCTGGAGCCCATGGAAGAGAACCTCCTGACACATTTGGTGTGGTAGCAGAGTAAGGAAGATATCCACTGGATATAGGAAAGGCTGACCCACTTAATGCCTTCTTCCCCTCAGTCTTCAACAGCAATACTAGTTCTCTGTGCGGCCAGCCCCCTGAGCTAGAAGAAAGGAGTGGGAAGCAGAATGAACCCCACAATCCAAGCAGAAATAGTCAGTGGCCTGCTGCAGCACTTAGACATATACAGGTCTATTTATTGGGCTGGATGTGATCCACCCAAGGGTAATGAAGGGAGAGGGACTTGGGTCACAACAGCCCCATGCAGTGCTACAGACTTGGGGAGGAGTGGCTGGAAAGCTGTCTGGTGAAAAAGGATCTGGGAGCACTGGTCAACAACCAGCCAAACAGGAGCCAGAGTGTGCCCTGGTGGCCAAAAAGGCCAGGGGCAACCTGGCTTGGATCAGCAATAGTGTGGCCAGCAGGACCAAGGCAGTGATTGCCCCATGTACTCAGCACTGGTGAGGCTGCAGCTCAAATCCTGTGTCCAATTTTTGTCAAAAATTGCTTTCTACTTTTAGAAACTGCCAGTGATCTTTTGTTTCTTGGGATGGAATGAGGAGACAGCTCTCAAAAGTTAATCAAGGTATTTATTGCAACAAGAGGTGAAATACGGTGGAGTTTAGACTTCATGCATAAGAGATTTATTCAGACAGTTTTGTTACATACAAGAAATGAACTGTGTTATGGATCCTTGGGTTTAAACAACTACATCAACAATGGAATAGAAGCTAGTGAGCACGTATTTATTTATTTTTGAATAAGTGAGGTTGTTGAAGATTGGGAAATATTATGTAAAGAGGGGGGGTTCAGCTGAAGGAGTATGAACATACGTTTGCAGTGAAATGATATTGCAGAAAAGCTCCTTAAACTCACCAGTATAAAAGAAAAGTAAAGAACAGAAGTTCAGTTTGTTGCTGGAGATCTGCAAAAGTTTTAGGAACTTCCAGATCTGCAGGTTTTATATATAATTTTAAGTGCAATGACTATAACTAATCACTGCAGGTTTTATAATTCCCTCACATGTACAGCTGAGTCTCTGAACCAATAAATAATTATTATTTCATATAATATACTCCATACAGTACTACCTCACTTCATACAGCTACTATGAAAATTCTTCTTTGCCTGGAACAAATTGAACCAAATTCTTCCTCTATGAATGAGAACCACTGTGCTGAGGTATAAAAGAAAATTTGATATTGGAAGTAGTTTCAAGGTGTAATTTGATAAAAGGTGTATAAAAAATACTATTGGAGACAAAAGGTAATGGTCAGATGATATAAATACTATGCTAATAGCTTTTATTAATCTTATTATTTTTGATTATGCAATGAAAGATGATTAGATGAATATCAAGATCATGGGAAAACAGAGAGGGAGCTAACTGCTAATAGTAAGTACTTTGTTAAAGAAAATTTGTTATGGCACTACAGTAGATACTTAATGCCTGGTTACTGAAGAACCCTTCCAGATAAGACCATATCTTAAGAAAAAAAGTGATAATAAAACTAGCTCACCATTATTTTTCCTGTTCATATTTCAGGGGGTGGCAGTTCAATGAAGACATTCCTTAAAGGTCAGAGTTGTTTTCCAGCCATTGTTTTCTATACCATAGTTTTTGCTGTTTGAATTTAAATCAATATTGTGAGAAATACATGAGCAAGTGACCTCATTTGTATGTGTGTTTTCTTGTATATCAGCTGTGAGAGAAAATGACAAATTGGTTGGCAGTAGTCTACAGGAAGGACTAGACCTTCATAAGCAATTGAGAAAAACCATAAACCATTTCTGGTTTTCTTCCTATTTCTACTATTCTGTCCTGAAATCAACCAGGAGTTCCTCTGAGAAGAGATTCAAGTGTTGCTTACCCCAGTGTCACTGTCATTTAATATTTAGGGACAGGTCCCCTAGCAAACATCAGCAAGTTGAAAAATGTGTTGTGAAGTGTCAGTGGGAACATTTTCCGGTCAAAAATGCAAAGTAGCCAGAAATAATACAAGCTTAAACTCCAAATCCTCCAGTGAAGCCAAAGTGAATTCAGTTGGCTAAATCTGCTTGAATTAATAAAAAGAGCTTAAAAAACTCCCCATCCACCTTTCTTTTTTATATCTACAAAGGCAGTCTCATCCCTGTAATGCACTAGTAACCATCTCCATGTTTCCTCCTAACCAGAAAAGAGAAACAGACTCACACATGTATTCTTTATGAACTTTTAACTGTAAATGGCTATTCTGCACAACTGTGTCTGGGAATTCTATGGGCGAAACTAAAGTAAAAAAAGTTGTGTTTTCATTTGTCTCTTGCATTCTGTAGGATGAGTCCTAGTCTCTCAATCTTGTTCTAGTTTCAGTGAAAATGGAATCATTTGCATTCAATCAAAAAGTTTAGCCAACAGCTTTCTTATTCCACAAAACCAAAACTTTGACAAGAGCAGAATGATGAACTGGGGTACATAAAGATTCTCTCATAGAGAAAGTTGATTTTCACAATTGACTTGGAATTGGATTCTGCATTCTGCTAAGTGCACAGTTCTGAGAGACAACCATAATATTTGTTTCACCTTATGTTCAGAAAATAGACTATATTTTACTACCAATTCAAAATTTTTTCCAGCACAATTTTATTCTTCATTATGTTATAGTAAGCAGGCACAGATGCACAGGCTGCTCATTGCCTGTGAGCATCAAGAGTGATCAGATCAGTAAATATATTGATTATGAGGAGAAAGGAGTGGCTTGTTCTTAACCAGCTTTGAAATGTCACACTGTCAAGATGTCCAGGAGGACCCAGAGACTGTTGAGATCAAAACTTCTGAAAAAAGAGGCTATAAAAGAGAAGAACATTTTTAGGAAGTTATCTGCCAGTTAGCTATATGACAGCTTAGCTTGAGCTGCTCTTCAGCCATCTTTGTTTTACCCATGGGCTCATTCCAGTGAGGAGCAGAGATAGGTTAGAGATGGGACTTTTATGCCTTATGTGAAAAAGATGATGATTGGGACTGATTTTTCACAGTTTAATTTGAGTTGTCATATCAGTGATCTCACAGACCTTGCATGATTGAGCTTTGTAGGAGGGTAAAAATCACAAGTGGTTTGGAAAGATATCCTGTAGTCAGTTCTGTGTCATTCTATCACGATTCAGTGCCAATGTCAGAGCTGGTAAGAGAAAATTACAGAAATGCAGAGTCCTGGGAGAAAAAATAATTCCCCTAGATTCTCCCAGCACCTGTAGCAGTGAAGATTTTACATGGTAGAATAGTGAAAAGCAATCCCCTTCAGAGTGGAGGGGAAACCTTTCCATGTAACCTATATTTAATGAATAAGAGGCAAGTGGAAGTTCTGATGTTAGGGAGTCAATGTTTTAGGCAGTCATGTGGTCATATTCTGTGTGAACTGCAAATGGACTTCAGGGAAAGTCATAAAAAACTGATTGGCATAATTCAGTGTTTGCTGATATTCAGGGTAAGATCAATATGCTTAGGTCAGGTTTAAAGCATTGGTTACAGAACAAATTACTTTATAAGTCACTCTGAAGGTCAGAAATCTCATTCATTTTGGATGAGGCTAGTAACCTGTTCAACCACCTAGCCAAAGAGGAAACTTTGAAATCAGCATGGCTAGGTAGGTTACTTGAGGGCACTTTGTCCTTTTTCAGCCCAGCTGGCATTATGCCAACTCTAATGAAGCATAAATCCCAGATCCCTGTGACTGCTGCTGCTGGCTATGGATTCTGCCAAAAAGCAGTCTGCCCATATCAAGTTTTCTCAGTAACCTTTGTACATTTGTACATTATAGAGAGGCTCTGGCAAATCAGGCATAGGAATAGATTTATTTGTATGCCTCTGATTCCTCCTCGTATATTTGATGCAAGATAAATAGAGAAAGTGTATTGCCCTGCTGGAGAAGGCAGATAGGTGCTCTCAGCTCTCAAATGAAGCTGATTTGAGGGATTTGAAGTTGATTTGAATGGGACTTTATGTTAGTCTCTAAAAGTTTCCTACATGGTAGGGATATTTTATTACTTTTTCCTTCTGTTTTCTCTATTTATTTTCATTTTCTGCTTCAAAATAGATGTGCTATTGTAACAGCACATAGGAAAGAATTTTCTCTCAAAGCAGGAGACAAGATGCAGTGTGTTCCAATGATATCCCCGCTGCAGTCAGCTAAAAGGAGCTGGCTTCCTGTAATGATGCCTGTAGGGTGTCCTGAGGTTTTGTGGGGTTTTGTGGGTGGTAAATAAAGTGTGCTTCAGTAGCAGAGTTTGGTTAATAGATGTTTCTTGGTTGGCTCTTCTTCTGTTGTGCAAGGTTTTTGGTATTAAGGCATACAGGAAATTCATATGAAAAGAGAAAACATTCAGTAAATTCTGCCATGACTAATTTTGTTTTGGAATTATTCCCTACCTTGCAAGTACTTGATAATGGACTAAGAATAATCACAGGATTCCCAAATTTAAAAGGGAATGGACTTGATTCTAAAAAGCAACATCAGTGTGTTTCCATTACCAGATGGAGGTGGAAATCCCTAAGAAAAACAATTAAGCACACTGCTCTGCCTCAAGGCAACACAAATTTCTACAATCTTCAGGAAATAAGCAACCAACTCCTACATCTTGCAAAGTGTGAATGTCATTCTAGGTCTTAAGACCAAAAAATACTGGAGTGAAATAGGGTATTGTAAAAACAGTTTTGGATATTCTTTAAAAATACATAAATGGCTCATGTTTTAAAAACCACAGAAAATAAACCTTCCTTTTTCAGCCTTCTGAATTATATTATTAAATGTTGACTTTAGGTTTTGCCAGGCCCAGATTTCTATATACAGAAGTCTTTGCAGGTTTGATTTTCACAGATTTATCAAAGAAACTTTCAGGCTTCAGATTAGTGGTTAAAAGAATTTCTGGCAAGAAATTGTTATGACTGATCCCATTTAATTTCCAAAAGTCAAGAAATGATCCCTAATTCTAACATATATCTGGATAAATCTCTGGAATGGAAATCAGATTCTTGGTTATATCATTATTGAAAAGAGAGTATTCTAGACTTTTTTTTTTCACAGAATTCTGTTTTTTCCCCCTCCTATTCATTTTTTTGCTTCCCACATTATGCACCAAAGTAAATGGCTATATAGCTTTACACATTCGCTGTAAAAGTACAATAACACACTAACACACCGATCAGTCTGAAAGGAAGTTAACGCAGGTCAGTGATATCAGGGGAAAATTCTTTTTTTAATGTGGCCACACATATGAAACACAGAAAATGACCTATTGAAGCCCAGCTATCTCATTTCCACAGCTTCACTCCTGAGGAGATATAGAAATCACTGAACACAATAAATACTTGGCATCAGTTTTCTGTCCATGTAGCCATCCTCATCAAGTAGATGTTTAAGTGAATAGAATATTAGACAAAGGATTTTTTGATTCTTCTGGCACGAGGAGGTTAAATGAATTTGCTGAACTGAGAGAAAATACCATCAGTCTGTGTTAGTTCACTTAAACCAAACTGTAGAAGCATTACAAGTGAGTGTAAGAGAATAAAGAATCACATACACTAAGAGGCCTTAAGTCTGTAACCATTGATTTATTCCCTGGAAAGCTCCCAATTGGTGTCTTAGCCTTTCTACTGAAATAATAATTAAAACCACAATCATGGATATTAATTAAAGTACATCACCTTCCCTGAAATACCTTCTCTGAACATGCTGCCTCTTTGGGGAGGGAACAGGCAGTTATGCATCTGTGATTGCTCTTAACTTAGGGCTTGCTCTCTCCTGGAGCAGAGAGGTATTACAAGAAAAAAAAAAAAAAAGAGCTCCACTTGGGAAATACAGAACTGCAAAATTATCTTAATTTCCTCTCTGTTGTGTTCCTGGGACACCCTTCAAAACAGGGCATGGTTGGACAGGATAGGAGATTCAGGGCTATGTTGGGAGTCTTTGTAAAAATTTGAAGCTCCTCATAAACCCTTGGAGTGCTCAGGAACAGCAAAAGCTCAAACAATGCTTGACTTCACCAAGTGTGACACCCTGAAGAGTACCACATGCCAACCTGGCACAAGGAGATAAAATTCAAAGCTGGCACATATATCAAACAGCAAAAGTTCCTCATTAGGCAAAGTGTGGATCTTCCACACACTACATCTGACTCATTGCTGGAAATGACCTTAAAAAAAGAGTTCAGATGGAAGGATCCTTTCAGCTAGAGTGTTACTCAGAAGACTGGCTGTGAGATGATTATTTGCCTGCTGTTTTCTAGCTGAGCCCAGAAGAGACAGGGAACAGTCAGATGTAAGGCAGAAACAGGTTCTATAACAAGAGAAAAAACAGGATTAGCTAAAAAAAAAAAGAAAAAAGAGGAAAATTATAAATTAAGGAAACCAGATCAGGATTTCATCTGGTCTCCATCTTTAAGCAAGCAGAGGAAAACAAAAGGTTGGAAAAAAAGCACACAGTTCTGTAAGAAAAGGCACATCCAATTTATTTCTGAATTAAATGATTCTAAAATTCATTTTATCAGCATATTGTATTGTGGGCTTACACACAATCAGAAAATAGTTCTCTTTATATTAGTCCCATTAGAAAATTATTGTATTATCACAGCATTGGCCACAGTCTAAACAAGTGCTTTTAATTTGTTTCCACTGTAAAGTTCCTCTTGCCATGCAGGATCAAGTGTCTTTTCAACAAATAATTCCTTTGAATTCAGAGGATGATTTACCTTCAAGCACTTAAGTAGCTTCCTAAACTATACTGTCCATCTAAAACACTGTATTTTTACCACACCTCGAATAACTTCTCAGTTGCACACTGGACTTCTAACACTGTTATGAGTCCAGGTGACTTACCAAAAAACAACCTCTAAAAGGCCCAAGCCGTGAGGTGAGGTCAGTGCAAACATTTTTTCAAAATTTCCTGAATTTTGTATTCAACCTTAATGAGTGATCTGATCCAACAAATGAGCAGACTGGACATGACAAATTAAGTTAGAAAAATCTGAGAAAAAAAAGCTGAAGTTTCATTGTTGAGCTAGTTATGTATTAGCCAGCAGATCTTACAAATGTATTACATACAAGTCTTTCAAAATGTTAATATTCTTCCCATGTTACATAAGAACATTCTACAAACTGAAATTTATTAAAATAATTACTGTAATTAAAGTTACTATTTTGTTACAAAGAATACAAAAATATCCTAGGCAAAGTGTCTTTTTTCTGTTTTGTAGGTGTTAATTTCTGTTTTCATACCCACTTCAACCACTGTCTTGTATTTATCAAGTTTGAGCTATACTTATCTTCAAGAGGTTTTTTTTTTTTATTAATGATAAATATTTATTTATAGTAAATGGGATGTAAATGTATGGTAATCTATAATTCTTTATTATGATAGTAACAAAGGCATCCATTTCTCTCTACCATTGATCCTAAAAATGTTTATTTGGTACACTGATGCTAAAAATGTTTTTCCTGTTTTAGCACAACGGTGGAGAGTGCGGGTTAAAACAGATGGAGATTCCCCAGAGCCACAGGAGTGTAAAAGGACCCTTGTGATTTATGCCTCAAAGGGCAAAAGTGATGGGCTTCTGCTTTCTCCACAAACCCCAGGATGTGTGTGCTTTCTCCACAGAGCAACTGATGAATTCATTGTAAGTCAGAAATATACAGTACTACAAAGAACTTATCATGACATTGCCCTCTAGGATATAGATATATGTATATATATGTGTGTGTATGTATACATAACTGTTATTACATATATACAGTTGATTTGTCTGGTAAAAACTGAGGTAATTATTTACAAAGATGGAATGACATAAGTATAGGTCTTGGGTCATCTCCTACTGCCAGTCCTGTTCTACTACAGCCAGCTCCATGGACTCCTTTGTGTAGTTTATTGCATTCACCAGCTCATCTTGCATTTTTTCTAATTCCCTAAAGATTCCTGAGTCGAAGTTCAAACAAAAGGCAATATACAATTATTTGTGAATGTAGAAGATGAAGGATTGGGCAGCATTCCCAGGGGACATAAGTGGGCTTTTCTTTCCTTCATTTCCATCTTTGTAAAGTAGTATCCACTCTCCACAGGATCATTCTGTCTCTCAGGCCAGCAGGCAGAGGATTTTTCTGGATAATCGCAAATCACTGGAGAATGTATTCATGCATATCAAGGAGTGGAGAACTCTGATGTAATAGCTTATATATGGTCAGTATTAAAATCAACCCTAACACAGTCCTGACTGCCCGTGCACCTGACACACATGCTGCTGCTTTGAGAGGATTCATCTGAGGCATCTTTTAAATCTTCAAATGCTTTCCTGGCTTTCTAGGCTAAGTCATTGCAAATTCTGTTGATTGGCATGAAGTACAGCTTCTAGCCAGCAAGATGGGAGAAATAGCTTGCAATTCGAGGCAGTTTTATACAGCTCAGAAAGACTTTTCAATGGCTGCAATAAACATTCTGAAAACAATGGCAAAACTACGTTTAGTCAGAGATTGTCAAAATTATGTCAAAGCTTCACTGTAATGACCTGATCCAGGCTGAATTTTTAGTTTAAATAACAAGCTAAAGCAATTTAGGAACTTTATGGGGAGTAAATGAAAAGATAAATGGCATTTCTTAAAGACAAGAAAGCAGCTGCTTATCAGAAAATACACAGGAAACACACTGAGCAACAAAACAAGCTTCCTATCCTATGCCATGAACATAAACTGAAGAGGTCATCTATCTATGGAGCAGCAGTACCAGCTGACTGAATTTTGGCAAGGATCTTTGCATAAAGCAGACCTTTGCTACATCCAGCGTGTTGGTAATTTCCCAAATGGCACGTATTCCTGGTTAAGGCACCTAATTTCAATGACTGGATATCACACTAGGAGAAATTAGTATTTCTGTGTGTTAGTCATGGTTGTCCCTCATAGTCTACTATCCTTGGTACACAGTGCATTATCCATTGGACCCTTCCACCCCAGCAGCTTTCTGAATGCTTATTCATACTTTGGATAGACTTGGGGTTAGTGCCTGTATTTCCCCCACAGCTATTTGTGTCCTTGTTTTTATTGCTTTGTATGAAGAAGTTACTACTGTTTGAGCATTATTTACCATGTCTGACATTTTATCTCTTTGCTGCATTGCTTGCAGTGAAGCTTACAGAATAGCAGCTCAGGTATAAAGGGGCATCTGGGGATTCATGGGTATCTCCAGAAACACCTTCACACCTCTTTAGGTGCTTGAGCCAATAAACACAGTTGCTTTTTGCTTTCCCTTTCTTTGTTCTTACTAAGACTATGCAGAAGAATACAGAAACTTTGCTTATGTTTTCTCACTGTGGCAGCAGGCTGAGGCATGAACATGATATCACGAGGAGGACAAGCTGTGAATTCAGCTTTCCAAAAAGCAGGAATAAATGAACTTTTAACCTCGCCCCAAGATCCTTGTCCTAGACAAACATCCTTAATAATACAGTGCAGTAAAAAGAAAAACGGGTTATGTACTATAAGCAGCTCACATAGTTTTGAAACAGCAAGTTTAATTTTGATCTCAGAGATACATTTATTGCACACTGAGGACAGAAAGGCATGTAAATTCCTGATTTTCCAGGTGTTCTCACACAATTATATGCACAGATGTGTATCATATTCAGAATGATTCTTCCGTGCTAATATGTCCAATCAACTCCTATGAAAGAACAGGTGTAGTTTAATTGCACATAGCAAGCATAAAGAATAAATTAAAAGAGAGAAAATAGCAGCATGCTTTTAGGTACAATTGGGTTTCAGTAGTCTCAGAAATGTGTAGTATGATAGTTGAGCTGCTTAAGTAAGAATGAATTTAATTAGAACACCTGAGTTTTAAAAAAGAAATTGAAAAATAGGTGAATGTGTCAATGTTATGAAATCTGACAGGAGTTGTGCTAAAGGTAGCATTGCAAGAAACCAGTGAAGAAGTGGATTTTTTTTCTTGGTAGTCAGGTGATGTTTGGAATCAATCATTGGACTCACGTGGAATGAATAGATTCGAAAAGTATACAGATCTTTCTCACAGTCATCTTTGTTTCTTGGTTGCTAGTAGAGTAAGTTTGTCAGAGTATGCCTTTGGAAAATTCTAGTGTATTGAGCACATTCTGTTCTCCACAGAATCATAAAACACATGGGAGAGAGTGTGAGATTAGGATGCCCAAAACAATTGTCCAAAACACTAGCACAGGCAGTACAAAATGAGCCATAGCACTCTTCAAGTAGGACTGTTGGTAAATACACAATAAATTCTGAATGTTAATGTTCAAGAAGGTGACAGAAAGTTTCAAATCACAATACAATAATGCATGTGTTTTCCACCATATGAGATGATGCTACAAGCAAGCAGAAGGATATCCGGGGTATATGACAGATGTCTGTCCGATTGAATTTTAGGATTCTTTGATGAAACCCTATTAACTAAAATAATTTATGGGGTGGGTGTGATTTGTTTGGGTGGGTTTTTTTGTTTGGTTTTGGTTTTTTTGTTGTTGTTGTTTTTGTTTTTTTGTTTTAACAGGGAAGACTGAAAAGGAATTACATTTAAATATTCACCTAAACAGTAAAATTTAATTATCCTAGGCATGATGTCTTTGAGAAGCCCTGTGTGAGCTAAGAGGAAAATATTTAAAATGTTATTAAATTCTGTAATCATCTTTATCAGTTACCTGTCTCTTAGGTCTTCAGAAACCTAGTGGCTCCTCCTAATTTTAAGAGCCAGGCTCCTTCAGTCATATAATGGAAAACATATTGTGTTGTTTAGTATGTGACAGGTCATGCCAACTCAGCTAAGATTTCAAGTTCTGAATATTAGAGAAAACTATTCAGAAGAAATAAATGTGAAAAATTTAATTACAAAATTATAATGAATGCTCTTGCAAATAGTCAACAATTTAAAACCAGGACATTCACAGGATATATACTTTGTGATGGATTATATGTCTGTCTCTGCTTCAAAATTCATGTTGCATCAATTAATAGACATTGGTGGAGAGAACAGACAATTTTGGGATCAAAGACAGAATATCATATTCCAAAGGAAAATTGCTTGTACTAAATTGGTCAGAAGAGGATTACAAGAATGATGTAATGTCAGCACTGGGTACAATGATGGATCGGAACAAAAATGCTAATACTGGCCACAACTGTAAGTGAGAAAACAAATCCATGAAAAAAGGTGATCTATCTAATATACTCAATTGAAAATAGCTGGTGTTTAATTCCACGGATCATAAACAGTATGATTATTAGTACTTGCTGGTTCAAAGGCAGTCAGGGAATTAATTGAAATTGTGATTCTAGAAACAAAACAGACAATTGTGGTTTCTAAATAGTCTATCCTGTATTATGGAATTATTTTCCTATAAATCTCCTCTGTGCATTTCCTACAAGGATTACAGCACATGTATTTATGACAACTTAGAATCCTACTGAATTGCAGATTTGGGTAGCAGAAGACAAAGTAAAATATGAATTACAGCTTGCCCTGTCACATAAAAATAACCAAGTTCTGTAATTTTGCAACTCCCAAACAGAGAGCTTTATGGGTAAGTTGCTCACAGCATTTAGAGTAGCCATGTGATACCGTCATGAGGTTCATGCATGAGAAAAAAAATCTGCAGGCAATAATTTTAAAAGTCAGTAGTCTGGTTCTGAAAGAGAAGAAGCAATGACTTTGTTGCCTGTAAAAGAACCGTAGTCTAGATGGGTAAAGAACCTGTGCACTCTCCTCTCAATGAACCCAAATAATTCCTGTTAAGTTTAATCAGGTGGAATGCATATTTTGTGAGGAATTTATCCACTTAGTCCACCACAGCTAATGATACATAGCTAATGATATCCTTTGTAACATACACAGCATGAATGAAAAACCTTGATGTGAAATTCTGCACACGCATTTCCCTTTTCACAGTGCAGGAGTGGAGACCAAGACGGGCAGCTTTGATCTCTGTAAGCATGATGGCACAGAGACAGGCAGGGCAGGCTAGGCTTAGCGAGAGGACAAGTCTGGTGCCCTCCTCTTTGGTGTAAAACTACTGCTGTGTGGCTTTTATGAGTACTGTGGAGTTACAGTGCAGGAGCTGAGAGCTTTGAGCAGCCCAGGGCTGTTATATAGGCAACAGAAAGGAGTCCTTCCCTGCTCCTTAAACAATGGCCCGAGTCATGAAATTGTGTAGAAGTGGCATGACAACCACTTCTATTACCTACCTCAAGAAATTCAGACTGGGAGGGATCTTTTAATCCATCAAATGCAGTTCCTTCCTACCAAAGGCCTCCTTTCATAAGTTCTGCATCATAAACCATTCATAAAATTCCTGTGAAATGGTTTGGGCAGGTAGTTTTATTTTCAATTAGTATTACTCTTCAAAGTCTGGTATTCTACTATTTCTGCATTACAGTTATTATAA
Organism: Donacobius atricapilla; assembly: GCA_013397315.1. NCBI lineage: Eukaryota > Metazoa > Chordata > Aves > Passeriformes > Mimidae > Donacobius > Donacobius atricapilla. The sequence continues at coordinate 159,934 of WBMY01011116.1, forward strand.
CTGGTGTACAACTCTCCCAAAATACAAAAGCACATTTTTTTAGTATGTCTCTAATTAGAATAAGGTAGCTGATGCTTCCCTACATGCATGTGTTCACTGTGCAAATGCACATGAACTGGCTTTATCAAGTGAGGTCAGCAGTGAAGGGCTGTCACGTTCAGAGCTCTGCTGAGAAACAGAATAAATTAATCTGTTAGGAGGTCTGTGCTCTGTCATAGAAGCCAGTCTGCTGGTGGTGCTGCCAGAGCCAGGGCGTGACTGTGTAAGGCTAATTTCAGTTTCTTATTGTGGTGCTATAGGGTGCACAAAGGATTTATTCCTCGGAAAGCCACCAAATCTCATGTTGTCACTGGTGTGGGGGAAAAAAAAAGCAGCAATATGAGAGAAGAACAAAGCCACTGGCAACATTTTTTTTTTGTGAATAAGTATTGTTGGTACTTAATAAGATAATTGTTGCCTTTAAAAATTGCTAGTTCTCAGTTGTTTCACTCAAAAATCACTTCCCATACTGCCTTTTCTTGTAGTTGCCCAGTGAATGGCTGCCACATTTCTTCCTTCTGTTCGGAAAACCTATCATGCTGTGATTAATGTCATGTAGATCATTATCCACAATCAGTAACCAGTTATTGAATTTCCACATGCAGTATAGGAACAGGGCTGTGTTGTCCTATAGTGTTATTTCTGTAACATTAATGATTTCTTTTTATTCAGAAATATCCCTTTCCTGTAATGAAGAATTGGTTATAAAGTACTTTTATGTTTTAGACAAAATCATTTGGCAAATGAGAATTTAGCAAAAGTTCTTCACCAGTCGGGTTGTCAAGCCCTGAGACTGGCTGACCAGGGCAGTGGTTGAGTAACTATCCTGGAGGTATTTACAAACATGTTGATGTGGCACTCAGGGGCATGGTTTACTGGTGGACTTGGCAGTGTTGTGTTAATGGTTGGACTTGATGATCTTTAAGGTCATTTCCAACGAAATAATTCTGTGATTCCTGGCTCATAGTAATCATCTTAAATTAATACCTCACTTGGCTGCTGATACTAGAATCTTCAATTGTAAGTTAATGTTCTCTTTATGCAGTAGGGTCACAATTTTCTGTGTTACCTTTTGTCTGAAGAGCCTAAATGCACAGATCTTACTAATTTTAACTGTGACTCACTCTAAAGTTATGATGCTTATAGTATGTGTGTTTACAGAGTATCATGCTAATACTTGCAATAGTAATAAAGGAGATAACCTCACTCATGATTATACCATGAAATAAAAAGAATTGATTCTATCATCACACTTATCCCAGACTCAAACTCAACTTTTCCATTATTTACTGTTAAGTTTAGAAATTCTACACTGGGACTAGGAGAAATCTCTCTAAGTGAACCAACCTTGACAGTACCCTCTTCCTCATGATATTTAGTGCAGCTTGAGACTGGCGATCTGGGAAATGTATACAAGACTCGAGTCAGCTATGGTGATGTGCCAGGCTTTAAGGGCTGCCATCTGAAGTCTTTTCACTTACAAGAGTTGCAAACAAAACAAGAACTGAACTTTGCATGTAACTGCTGGCTCGCTCTTATGAGAGAAGATTAGGAGCTCATAAAAGAATTCCCTGAAGTCACTGAGGACCAGAAAACTTTACCAGGTAAAAGCACCAAGAAGACATAAACACTGTAAATTAATTGCTTGAAAATAAATCAATGCCACAGATATAATATAGTGCTTTGTCTGGATTTGATACCATCTATGGCTCTGTTGCACCTGTCTTCATATATGCACTGCAAGAATGCTGACCACTTAAATTTTAATTTTCCAGTTAAGTTGCATATTGGATTTTACAGTTGCTACATCTTCTGCATGATTCTAAATGAGAAATAATGAACAATACAATTGGACATTTTAGGGAAACAAACACCATTTTCAAAGCCATGAAAATTATTTGTTCTAGAGTTACTATTTAATTACTTAGCTTAAAATAGCTTTACTTGCTAATATAAGTACCAGAAGTAAGCCTTATTGCACAAAAAGGTTGGGGATTTTTTTCCTAAGGACTACTTTTTTTGTGTCATGCTGAGAGTTCTCAGAGACACCCTTGGAATTTGAAGTCTTACAGAAGTCCTGCATTTGTTCAGAAATGTTAGCAGTTACACATGAGATAAAAGTAATTAGAGACATGACTGCTTTGCTAAACTAAAGTTCCAGAAGTTCTAGTCCTTGAATAGTCAAACCTATTCATGACATTAAAAGATAGTGTGACATTAACTCCACAGGACTGTACATTAAAAATGACATTTGAAAAATTTTGGTTATTCTTTTTGTATGAGCCTGAATGCAATTAAATTATCTTCCTCAGAAGAAAATCTGATCTGACTATAGAAATTCATTCATACAGAATCAATATAGAGGCAAACAATTTATAGTTTCCTTCCTCAAATTAATAAAAGCATTTTGTAAATTTTTGTACTTATATGTCATGTCATGCATCCAGATGCTATGTTGCATCCCTTTCTTATTTAAATTTGCATAACCGTATTCTTATTCTTTGACCTGTGTTAATTATTATCTATTTCAAAAATAATTCAGTTTTTAATTAGTTTTTAGTTTAGTTCCTCAACTAGCTCAAATGAGTTCTTTCCAGATCTTGCACAATAAAACAGAATCAGGCAGAATTTGCCTAGATTCCTAAGTCTAAATTGTCCAAGTCCAATTTCCTTCAAATTTCTAAGAAAATGAATGGAAAAAAATTCATTGAGCTTGACATGAAGAGATCAGATTCATAAAGAGTAACCCAATTATTTCATTCTCTGTGTAGCAGATTTTTTGTAGCTGCAGAAATAAAACAGAGTCTTACTATCTACCCTATTTTGTGTTGCTGTTTTAAGTACACTTTGTACTTAATCAGCTTTAATTAAACTTTTCTTTTTGTACAGTCTATAAGTATGTTTTTTCTGTACATATTGGTGACCCCTGAGGAGCAGAGACTTTTGCAACTGTTTATCTCACTCTCTATGACAAAAGAGAGGACACAGGTGTGAGGAAACTTCATACATCTTTAACACAAGGAAGAAAATTTCAAAGAAATAATGTAATGGCACCATAATCCAATCTTACATATGCAGGGGTTAGCACTGCATTGTGTTGCTTAATGCCTACTCAGAATACATCCGGATAGATAGGCAAGAATTTGGAAACATTCACAGAATTTATCTTCCAGATAATCACAGTAGACCAGTGGCAGTGTTATTTATTTCCTGTACAAGAACATATCCACATGGCAATAAATGCTCCACATGAGCAGTACAAAGCAGATTAGTGAGAAGAACCTCTGTAATTATGCTTCTGACTTCTTCTGTTCCAAATTGAGAACAGGTAGTAAAAAGTTTAAAAAATTAGTGAAAAATACGTTACAGAAATTTCCACAAGACTTTTGCAGCCTGTGATGTTTCTGAAACCCCAATCCCACTTTGAAAAGTCAACTCAATATCAGTAAGTTTAAACAAGAAACAAAAAATCCACTTAGAAAAAGAATGAAAGTAAACCCAGTGTTTCTAGATGGCCACTATAAATAAAATTCTTGTCTTATGAATTAGCCTTCCACTCACTGAAAAAGGAAGTTTGAAAAAATTAATGACAAAAGTTCAGTCCATTGTCAAAGAGAGGCTTAGATTCCTGTGAAATAATTTTATTAGATAATTACCACAGTACTTGTTAGGGTAAAAGTGAAATCAATAAAGAACTGACAGAATTTCTAAATTTCATTTCTGTGTATTTCCAGAATTATGCCTTTATAGAGATGACAGCACTATATTGTAATTATTTTAATTTATGTTCATACATGGATTTATTTCCTAAAATATCTTAATTAACAAAGTTAATGATTTCTTCTCACAATCTGCTGTCAGATTCCGACCATTATTAGAAAAGAAAAAGATTTTTTTGTTGTATGAACGTACTTTCAGTATTAGCAGCAGAAAATCTATTTCTCTGGTATTTTATTTAAAAAGAAACAGGGACAACACATAGGACTTTGGCAACTATTGTATTCTTTTAGAGATTAGTTTGCTAATCTCTTGGGGTTTTAATTGTTTTGACATCCAGTTTAGTAAGTTCCTACTACTGAATTGTTTTATTTGAATTTTGATGTTAGTTATATTCCTAGACATTGCTGTTCAAAGTCCAGTTGTTCTTAACTTTCTAACCTTTACCAGTTACCATGAGGTCCATCTGACCCCTGGCTGGGCCTTATACAGAACATCTAGCTTTCTTACAAAAATTTAGTGGGGCATATAATTTCTTTCTTTGCATTTCACATTTTTCCTTATCTTGTTTTTCTGGTTCCTATTTGCATCTCCTGCTGCATGTGTTTACTTCTCTCATGTCTTTCTCTGCCTTCTCCATTCTGCTTCCCTTCCTATCTCTCATCTTTTACTCCTCACTTTCAACTTCCTCCCTTACTCTTCTCAGTTTGCTCCACAATTATTTTCATTCTGCAAGGAAAGCAAAAGGCAGGTTTTCTGACTACTGGAGAAGAATTAAAATGTTATCTTGGAGGCAAAACACTCTTTAGATTTCTAACTTTTGTTTAGAACTATTAATATATATCTAGACTTGTATGATAAGCTTTAGAAACTAGATATCTGAAAGACAGAAATTTGTTTAGAACCAAAGCCTTGTCATAACTGACTGTCAGAAAGTTGAGGTATAAAGATTTTAGTGTATTATGAAATGATTGATGCAGTGACCCATATTGACTAAAGATCAAATGAAATTACAATGCATCATTAATGATGAATATAGGATTAAATGTTAGTTCTAATCAGTGTGTGCTTTCTTAGATTCAGCAGGGGGATGCTATGTTAAATTTTACAAAGAAACAGACTTTAAAGATTTTAAATTCTCCAGATGAATCCAGGCCTATATTTTCCCTGAAGTTCAAGTCAAAATTCTGTTTATTAAGTATTTCCCTGTTTTGCAGGTGGATTAATTTTTGGTGGAAGCTGTTTCTCTAAGTAATTTGCAGAAAGTAGTCATAAGACATGATGGAGAAGGCTATGGGGTGGGGATGTACCTCAAGATGGTAACAGTCAAGGAATTATAAAATTCAGACAAAGAATGGGTCTTTCCATTGTGGAACTGCCTTGATATTCATCTGGGCTTATGTGAGACTGTTTCTGAGACTGTAACAATTGGTAAATTCTGCAAAACTGACCTGCCCATTTTTATATACATATATTTGACTACTGCTCTCTCAGATCTCTGTAGCATCTTTCTTTCATTGAAAATGTGAATTTTCAGTTTGATCTTAGTATTATAGCAGAACCACGTCTGGTAAGGTCAAAGTTAACATAATTCTGTCTTGTCGATGTGTTGCATATGGAACACCTGCCTTCCAAATTAAACACAGGATATTTCAACGAGACATAAATAGCTGAGCTTAGGATGTGCCCCTCATGGGAATAAACAGCTTAAATTTTACACACTATTTTTTGGCCGAGAATCTCATTTGAAATCTAAAGAAAAATGACTTCAGTGAAATGAGCCTAATCTTTACCTGTGAGAGTATTCCACAGCAGAAAGCAGCAGTTCTGGTATGCTCATTTCTGTTCATTTCACACCTACTACTATGCCATGATTTGTGCAAATCTAAATCTGGATGTACTTGGCAAAAGAACACTTATAGCAGGACCTTTAGTCATTCTGAAGTGGCAAAAGATCTCTTCCTTCAATCCTGTGAAAAGAATTCAATGCAAAGGAAATGAACGACAGAACTGTATAGAGGAAGTAAGGTATGAGGTGTTCTTGACTCAGTTGTGTGGTTTTCCTGAGTTGTAGAAAGTACATTTTCCTGAGCTGTTTCTCTTCATGAAATCATTTTCACTTTTTCTAGACTGGTTAAAACAGAATTAAAATGAATAACCACAATTAATGAAGAAAAAGAGAGAAAGATAGTAATATTGATCTTCTGAGGATCTGGAAAATAATTTTGTGTGTTTATTATAGGTTACCTGTCAGTCTCACACTATTACTGCACCTATTATATTGCTAGGTAACATCTAGGGAGAAGCAAAGTTCATTAGAACGGTTCATTTTGCATTAGGTGCCTACATGCTACATTTGGTTACGTGCTCTTAAAATATAAATTGGCTTTAGTAACACTGATTGCTTTTTAAAGTACAATTACTGAGACCTCTAAAAGTTGACTGAATATTCTCTTAGCAATTACTTCCAGACATGACAAGGAAAATACACTGGCATCAACAAATGCCATTGAAACTAAATTTTTAAACACAGAAAGAACATTAAGCTGCTTAATTCTTCACAAAAGATGTAATAAAGATACTGATGTGTTATTCTTAGTGAGCAGTTGCTATAGATATAATATAACATGCAAAAAGAGCTTTGTTTGTGTACTGTAAAGGTTATGGTCCTGCTAGATTATGCCATTCTCTCATGCTGTCATCTTCCCTTTCTCTTTGATAATTTTTAAAGGCAGAAGGTTGACTTGTAGCCCTGATTTTTTCAGCCTTCTCTTCTGTTTCACAGTTTCATGGTTTCGGTTTGTTCTCATGCTCAGGTGTGTAAACACTGGCAATGTTTATCATAAATTCAAGGAGAGTGTTCATTCCTGTTCTTAGAGACATGGACAGCTGATGGACAGTTGTCTTGACCAATGGGATGGGGAGAGGTGTCAACCTTCTCCCCCAATCCCTGGCCTTTGTAGAAATACTATAAAATGGAGTCAGATCTTTTTAAAGAAATAGTTCATGCCTTCTCACCAAAGTGTGTGTGTGTGTGTGTGTGTGTGTGTGTGTGTGTGTGTGTGACGAACAACATCATTGACTCAGTCCTAAACTGCCTGAAATCAACATGAAGTCATCAGCTTTCTGGGTAAAGGATATCTCTGGATCTGATTTGAGTGGCGAAGAAGATCCAACATGCCTTTCTTGTATCTTCTACGGCAACCTGACTCACAAAAAGTTGCCACTTCAAGTCACAGGAAAAGCAATTCAAATCAAAGTACTTCAGCCTTTCTCTGTTACAAGAAAAGCCTACGAATCGTATAGCCAACAATCCACTTAATTCTGAGATAAATTGTTTCTTTAAACTAAACTTCCAAATTGATTTTTAAGTCCTCTGCGTAGTTTGGCACAGATCATCATAATTTTTGTTGGTAGGTAGTAACACATGAACAATGGTTTTTGAAAGAGCAAATTCTCCCAGTGTCTCATACTGAGAATGTTTAAGTGAGTGAATTGGTCCCTTGGTGCATATCCTGGTGTATACCACGCGGCAGGTACTGATTTACAGGCTTTGTTGATCTCACAAAAATCAGCAATTTGTAAGCATACAATATGCCATGGGATACAGTAGAGCTTTTGGGGCTGATGATAGAGAAGGAAGAATCATAAATAAGATGAAATGTACAGAATGCTAATTTTTCTCTTTTCTCTCTCATGTAATTTATTTATCCCTGCCATCAGTTTCTCAGAACTGCTTTTTCTCATATGGTTTCTCTTTTTCCCTCCTGTTATTTTTTGTCTCTTCCTTTTTCCTCTTAATAAATTGAATTTTATGATCGAGCTGAAGAAATTATTTGTTCTACTTTGATGTTCCTCTTTTCTTTAATGAAAAAGGAACTAAGCAGACTAGACTAACCACAAACATGATCCAAAATGAGGAGTACTCAGAGGGTTTTTCTGAGTTATTTCCAAGAACCTCTGGTAAATACAAAAAAAAAAAAAAAAAATGAAACTGAAGTGTCCTGTCAGAGGAAAGGCAGAAGTCAGGTCACATGAACTTCTACTATCTGAGCATATCTAAAGTGAAAGAGCAGGGAAAAGAATCCAAGTAGTATTGAATACGAAAAGACAACTTCTGTTTTTTCCCTTTTCTTTCCTTATAGTGAAAAAAAAAAAAATTTTAAACCACTAATTATAATATCTAAGGCCTCCTCTGCTTTCACCTAAGCAATGGTATGTCCTAGAGATGGTACGTTATCCCCAGTAAAACTAGATTGGTTTTTTTTCTCAAATATGAATGCAAGATTTTAATGTACAGATTCTATGATCTAGGGTGAGGATGAAGGATCTTTTGGATGTTGGATCAAAACTGGATTGGCTTTCTTTCAAATTTATAATTAGTTGCATCATTTTTATTCTTGTAAGAAATATTTCCAATAGTGTCTAAAGTTTTAAAAATTTACTAAAGCTTCTGTGCCTGAAAACAATCTACTGAACCTGTGTAATATATATGAACATTGTGCCTTGTTCTGTGTACAAATTTCAGCAGTGACTGCCATTGCTTGTTCCTTAATATCAAACCTCAAGCATCCCATCTCCTCATTCATGTTTTTAAATCAATTTTGTATTGATTAGAAAGGGGAAAATAGTACTAGTTATAAATCTGCCCAAATTTTCTAACTACTGAAGTTTGTTCAACTGTTGCATACAGCTGCCAACTACATTTGTTCTGGCGCAGTTGAAATGAGATCCATTCAATTTCTCTTTCTCCTCACATAAGGTGAACCGGCAGATATTGGCTCAATATACAAAGTTCAGGTAACTGGCCCACACAGTGAGCTAAAACAGCCATGGCACTTAGATTTACAGCATATGAAGCATACAGGCACAAAGGAAGAGATGTGTTTAGCCTTTGACTGCTGGTTTAACACTAAGGAAAAGAAATGTGTGGAGCTGCCAGCTCTCTATGCAGATCAGGAGCCTTTGCCTGGTAAGCTATGTCCTTTCTTGTTACTGGGGTCAGGATCTGTCTCTGGAATACCAGTATATCTCTTTGTCGTGGTTTCACATTTGATGAATTTGCTTTGTGAAATGTTGTGTAGTGGTCTATCTTTCTACTATGGAATAGGATTAGAAGAAAGGCAAAATAGACTCAACTTAAAGATAGAAACAGTTAGATTTATTAACACACACTAAAGGGCAAACAAAAAAAACCCATGAAACCTTTTTAAAAGCACTCCCCTCCCCCTTACCAACAACCTACTTTTCTATGAAACAATGTAAAGAGACAGAACATCAGAACTCCTAAGTCAGTACCAGTGCTAAAATAGTCTTTCATCCAGTCTTTGAGAGAGACAAGTCCCTCCTGATTTTGTTCTGGTAACTTTCCACAGGAGACACAGTCTGTTTGTGGATTCTGGCTCCCACAAAAGCAGCCC
>WBMY01011116.1:169765-242093 GCA_013397315.1 Donacobius atricapilla
CCAGCCCCGCTGCTTTCCCCCCCCCGCCAGCCTCAATGTTACCTCATGGCCAGGCCCGCAGTAAAAAGAGAACGTTCCCAAGATTCCACCTGTATTTAAGCCGTGTGTCCCAGGGGTGTACTCTTGTATCCAATTGGCCAACCCAGCCGTCAGTTCTAAAGCAGATCATCAATTGGTTTTTTACCATTCATGCCAAACCAATACACTCTTATGGGCTGAAAATACTGTGTGAAGATTTCCATAAGAATTTGATACTAGGGAATGTGACAGTTTTGCATATGCATTTACTACAAAAGAGAAATCATTGATATGAGGATTATGAGAGATGCTTTAACTGCTGATACCAAACATAGTATTTGGCTTCTTTCACATTAGATGATGTTCCAGTTTTAGCTCTAGATTATTTATTATCTCTTCAAATTAATGCTATGTCAGATGAAGATGAGTAGAAAATATCATCTACTCTGTCATATTATTTGTCTCTTCCTATTCAGAAAGAAATATATGTAATCTAAAAACATAAGGAAGGAAAGAGTTGCAGGCCCCCTACACAAGAAAGGTAGAATTTTTAAAATGCCACACAGTTAACCAGCAAAGTGATATCCAAGAATTTCAATCACTTTAATGTTTTATTGATGTCAATGAGAAATTTATAGCACAGCAAGCGATAGTCTAGAAAAATATACATTAAGTTGCATGTTCCTCTGCTGTTAGGAACACATGTGAATGGTATGATGCCAGAGAGATAATTAAGTGATTTGTGCCAACCACTCCCCCCATCAATCCCCCTGGAACAACCAATTGTATACTGATAACTTGATCACTAGTACTTAAGGACAAGCTTTCCATTTATTCAGCTCATTAGAACAAAGAGGATTGATGGAGAGAGTAAAGATCATATATTGAGGCTTTTAGTGCCAGTTAAGAAGTTTAACTGCTAGAGGCTATAGTACAAAAAGTGTTCTGCTTAAGTAGAAACTAATACAAAAAGATGGAAGCAGCCCAGAAAAAGAAATAAAATAGATCACATGCACTTTTTCAGACCATTCTCTAAGGAGAGTTTCCTAAATATTTCATCCAACTTAAGTTGAAACTTTAGGAAAAACAGTGGAGACCTTTTAAATTTCTGGTGTTTTTTGGGTTTGCATAATTAAAACAATTTGTCACCTTGTATTAATGTGCTGAAAAATCTTACCATTTTAGACTTTTGATCCATCAGATTCAAAAAAAAAAAATGGATGTTGGATATAATATATGCTAAATGTACAATCAAGAATATAGTAATTATAGACCTTATTAAAAGGCCTCATTTCCCTAATTTATTTAAGAAAAAATGAGAAGAACTGTAAATATGAACAATCATCTTTTGAATTCAAACTTGTTAAACTTTTTTAATGCATATAAAAAGTAAAAAATTAAAAAAAAAATCTAAAATACACCTCTCAAAGCCTCTATTATGCTAAGAGCCAAATGGAGATACTGTCTGAAAGTGTTATTCTGATATGTAAAGCAATTAATTTTTGGAGTATATTAGAAATTTAGGATGTTTTTCATGGACAATTTCTGTGAGAAGATGTGTATATGCTCTCCCTCAAAAATTAATCCATAGATGGGAGTATTTACCAACCTAGAAAGTTTCTCACAAACCGTTTTGTGGAGTCCAGTGATTTACAACTGGAAGTGTTAATGTCACTTTTATTTTTTGTCATCCCAATACTACTTCAGTCCAAAATTTCTTCTTTGTTATATTCTGGTTTTATTCATAGACACACACACAAGAAATTAATACAAAATAATAACAATAAAAAATAATATGCATTTAGTGTCCTACCTTTAATTTATGGTTTGCTTTTTTTTGTTGTTTTGTTTTTTTTGTTTTGTTTTGTTTTAAATGAGCATTAGTTGATCGCTTTCTGTTTTGCAACATGTTGGTTTACATCTGAAAGAGAATTTTTATAAATAGGATTGGGAAGAGACAAAAAATTACAAGCTCAAACAGAATACCATCCCAGTAGATTTTTGTTGTTGGGATATGCTGTTCATACAGAACATAATCAGAACGGTCCCAAACTCAACCTAAAAACTTTTACCCTATTTCCCAGCATCTCCTTTCTGGTATGACTCCTTTCATAGGGGATACTTTGTATATACTTTTATTTCACTTGAATAGTGGAAAATTAATAGGAAATATTTGCTATGACTACATTGAGCTTTAAATTATGCATCAATAAATTCAGCAGATTCAGCTAAAAATACCAACTCAGCATAAACGCTGTATACATTTCTAAGCTAAGCTTGTGATACTGTATATTAATGATTCAAATATCATTAATGGAAAAAAGCAGTAACAATGTGAGCACTGTGATTTCTAATTTACTCCCACTGCAGTGGTCAGGCACAAGGACCAAAATATTTTGGTCTTATTCATGCAAGTAACCTTTTGACTTCAACAAATCTGCTCACATGGTCCAGTTACACAGACGAGGCAACACTCTGAATGAACAACACAGAAACTTCATACCCTACCTCCCCTGACAGCAAAATGCCATTGGCTAAATGCTGACTAAAGTGTCACCTGGACAGCTCATGTATTTTCAACCATCTGGGACTCCTGAAAGATCAAGTCTGTGTAGATGTGCTGGCTTTAATGCAGCTATGTTGTCTTGTACCTGGCAGTGCATATTTAACTCCCTTGAAGAAAGGAATGAGACATTTTAGGGCCCCAGGCTGGGAAAACTCTTGGTTTACTTCTTATTATCAGACATGAGTGATACCATCAATTATAAGAACTTTCCCAGCCCTTAGTTTAAATTATTAAAAAAATAAATGTCCCAGGGGAAGTCCCTGGAGCAAATAGTGCTGCAGTGAAATAAAGTTACTTTTAAGCAAACAGATTTTCTCAGACATCATCCTCATAAAGTAAAAAGAAAAGTTAAATAAATACATTTCAGAAGTTTATTGAAAGGAGCACACTTTTATTAGCAGACTTATACAGCCCTTACTATTTAATGTATCCTTTTAAATATTAATTTTAAAGTCTATACAAACCACTCTTTAAAACCATTAGTCCTGTTATGGGACTTTTTTATTTTAGAAATAGAAAGAAATAGCTGTATAAGATGTCACAATATTTGAATTCAGACCTTTTGATTATAACACTCAACATGAATAGCACCAGCTTGTGAAAAGAGCTGTGAGAAAAGCTTAAAATAAATATCCTCACAACACTTTGTTTTCCCTCCCTGTTTTCCTATCACCTACGCATGAAAGTAAATGACAGCTTTAGCTTCTGAGTGCATTGACTTATTCTTAAACCACTAGAATTTTTTCATAATTATAATCTTTTTAAAGAATGCACAATTTGCTTAAATAGACAATTTCTATTTTGGAAAAAAATTGATTGAAGAAGAAAAATACACTGAGAATATCAGATGTTTCCAGGATGTATATTTAGGCATTCATATATCCTATGATGTACATTAGACTGAAATACGTGTTTCAGACTTGAATAATGTGTGTTTCCATGCTCTCTAGCTTGTACTGTCATCTGTGAAACTGAAAGTTCTTTGTTTCTCCTTGGTTTCCTGTCTATCTAAAGCACCACTCCCTTCCTCTGCGCACATGACTTGCCTGGGAAAGCAGATGTTGTAGACCCAGCCAAGTTCCAGGGAGGGACAAGAGGAGAGTGAGGCTGAAAGACTTTCTTCAACATGTAAATGTCACATAGTCTAGATGTTGTCTATGTTTTACTGCCACAGTGATGAAGATTGTGGGAGTAAGGGCTGAAAATATTTGATGATCAAAGATAGCTCATGACTTCTAAAATGCTGGATTTTAAGGCTGATCAATTCTTAAAAAAAAAAAAAAAAGTCTTCATGTTTGTGATAAAAAAGTTCAAGGGATAATATGAATGTTTTTGAATACATTCTTGGTACATGTGCATTGCTCATTACCTGTATCCCAAATGTGACTTTGCATTTTACATTGAAGAAAAATGTTATTATTAAAAATATTAGACAGTCATGTTCTACAAACATGTGCTGCTACAAGAGCATAGCTTTTATTCTTAGGCTGAAGAAATTATGCCTGTGGTTGGAAGCAGAGGAACATTTAGACAATCTAAGTTTAGACTTCTGAGTTCTCGTGTTTATCTCTAGAATGTGTGGGAACCCATCAGAGGTGTTTTCTACAGCACCTGCCTTTCCCTGCTGACTACATAAGGATCTCAGTCCTAATATAGGTTCCTAAATTCCTAAATTGACGGTACCAGCTCACAAATGAGCCCAAATGAACATACTATACAAATTATACTTATTATTATAATCTGAATTAGAGAACACAACACCAGAAGGAAAATAAAATCGATCCTCAAAAACCCTTCTTATTTTGTCCTGGGGTCCTTGTTGTTAAAATGATGCAAATAACAGCAAATATTGAGATTGCAACCAGCTTCTGTTTAAGTGTTTCCTTGTTCCATGTTTCCATGATAAACTCAGGGGCTGAAACAGGTCATTTAAAAAGTGAACATAGGAGATTTCCATAAAGTGTGTTTGGCATGAATTCATTCTGGCCTCATCTGCGTCACTTCCCTATGTATTGTGACAGAAAGAGGCAAGGAAACAGAAGCTTTGTATGGGGGACATAGGTACCTCTTCTAATCTCTGTACTATGACCACAGCTGAGAAACCCAGGAATGCTTTCCTTTAAACTCAAAATTCACTTATCTGACCTGGATTTGTGCGCTATTATATCATTAATGGAAGATTTTTTGGAGAATGACACAAAATGTCAGAAGGCTTTTCTATTTATGTGTTAAAGCTGATGTTGAGAGAATTTTAATCTGTTTTTTTTTTGTTTCATATTAACATACTTTAACTTAAGAACATTGCAATGGTACTATGGTCTAACTAGTGATAAATAAAAATAGAGGGAGGGAAACCTCTCAGAGAAATACCAGTAAATAATTTTAGAAAGAAAAAATCAGGCTTTCTGAAGAGGATGCAAGTATGGCTTTTTTCTTAAAAGGGCATTTCCTAGCTTATGTGGAAGAAGACAGTACACAAGAGATCCTATGTCCCAAACAGCAACAAGTAGCACTTATTTTCTGGGAGTGGTGTCAGAGCAGAGCAAATCTATATTCTCTAGATTGCTGTCCTGCTATGCAGAAAGAATATGTTTTGGTTATGCATGTCATGGAGACTGAAGAGACCTTGTTTGGTGGTACAGTATGGGATTGGGGTGAAATCTGCTATGGTTTCTACCAAGAATTGGTATATAATGCGGGTGTCAGGCAAGAGGATGAGTGTTTTCTCCTGCTGACTTTTTTGGAGTGTTTTCTGTCTGTTTTTTTTCTGAAGTTGTAGAATAAGAAATCCATTCGCACAAGGGAAACTTGAAGAAGGCAGATGCCACTGGAGAGGTTTATCTTTGTATACAAGGAGAAAAAAGTGACTGGGAGAAGTGATGGCTTAACTCAAAAAACAGTTCTGCAGAGGGCAGGTAAAATAATGAGGGAAAATGTAACTGAATCTGTGAGTGTCTTTTTGTTAGAACTTATATTTTCAAAAAACCTTTCATGGATAGAGTACCAAAAATACTGTTTTATATTCCGCATAGTGATTGTCTCCATAGCTAACATATTGTTTTTAACCATCATCACTGTTGTGCTACAGTAAAAGAGTTAAGGTGATAAAGTAAATTTGAGTTGGAGTAAATGATCTCTATGAGTTCTGTTTTAATATTCCAGACTTTTAAAGCTGGGGTGGCATCACTGCTTTTTAAAAATATGTCTGATTACTAGAACTGATAACATTTCTGTAGGATAACTTGCATTTGTAACCACTTCATAAGTATTCTATGAACTTTTCTTGTTAACTTCCCTGAACACTGTCAGTGTTCCAAGAAGACCCTTATTTTTCATGTTTTAAATTTTTCATCCCACTTCTTGCTTTATGGTAAACATATTCTTGCTTTTTGAGATTAAATGTCTTTTCTTAGAAGAGGAATTCCTTGAATAGTTATTGGCATAAGAACAAAGTAACTAAAACAGACTCCAGACCAAAAGGAATTATCTCTTTCAAATCAGAAGAACATGTCTAGCTTTTACTTTATTAGACCCTAGTGTTTAGAATTTCAGCTTGGATTTTCCTTTTGTTTTGGGGAAATCATGAAATCACTGTGAAGTACCTAGAAATTGTCTTCTGGGGAGGGTGGGAGAGAGTATTTCACTGTTGCCAGCCAGCCTAGAGTAGTTCCTTCTCTGGTGCAGAAAGCTAGAGAAATGTATTGATATATGCTTCATTTATTCTTTACATGTACCTGTGTTTATTTTATCTGCTTTTCTTACTGTTTTTAAAGATTCTAGAAGAGGCAAGGTTTTTTATATGAAAAGAAACCCAGATCTTAGTCACTATGTCCTCTCTATTTTCTTTCACCATTGTGGAAGAGGATATGCATGCCCAATGTCATGCTTGTCAAGAATGGATCACACTGGTAGCTCAGAGTTCACAAGTGAAATCTGAAAATAATGACAGGATAGAACAGCTCATCTTGTTTGAAGGAGTAATGTAGGAAATTATATAGATTAGTCTTTTTGATGGTAATAGATAATAGTCTGTGTAGTATGTCTTAAGGAGCGTGTCTTACAGAAATCTTAGCAGCAAGACTGCCTCCTACAGTGGATAAGGTATCAGCACAGACCAGAAGAGGACAGATTCCTGTTTCTTTCAAAATCCAAAAATCTCTCCCAACCTTTTAAAAAACTCTTTATTTTACAAGAATGTGTTACATTTTTGCTAAGAATAAAACTTGTAGAGAAAAACCTGAACAATAGCACTTGACTTCTGTGAACACTCACTCCTGTGGAAGTACTACTCATCTGCAAATTCACAAGGATTTTTTCCTTTTAATCCAGATTCTGTGTCAGTTTTTGAACAGGCTTGTTCAGGTTTGCTAAATCCTTCCTCTGAAATTCTAAAGGGCTTTTCTATATCCTGGGCTATAAGACCCTAATCTTCTTCTTATAGAAAAGATTTCAAGTAACAACTCTTTGAGTATTCACTCTGTTGCAGTTCTCTTCACTCCAATTTACTCTCAAATAACAAGTGCTCTGTTCTCAGTCATTGCTCTTTTTTTCTAGATGATTCTTTTGATCAATACTGTTCTCACAGACATTGAAATTCTGAAACTGCGTGACTATGGGAACAATGCAAGGTTTTTACGATTTTTTGTCAAACCCACAAACTTGCCCTCAAGTGTTATATTCAAACTTGCATTTTCAACCCAATTTCCCAGGAAAACTGTTTCTGTGTTCAACAGAATAACTCAAGAAGTCACATGAAATAAGTCTTACCTGTAGAAGTTTAATTTCACAGCAGGTTTCTCAGAAGATTAGATGAATCCATTCATAAATAGTAAAATTTCCAAACCTCATTTCTTCAGGCCCAGTGATAAAGGCATTTTAAATAACGTGTGTTCCCAGTATCAGCGCACATACTTATGTGAGCTTTCCCAGAGATTATGAAGATGACTGCTCAAAGAAGATGAGCATATATAGTCAAGAAGGTGAATAAACTATAAAGATTTATGGTATGCAAAAACGAAAAGACTCCATGAAGTCTATTGAACATTCAAGTCTGTTGTATGTAGAAAATTTGACCTATGATAGAGATGATTTCAGGAAGGCATCCTTATCCCAAAAGCAAAGTGGTTGAAATCTTCACAGATACGATTCACTTAATTCCCATTAACGTGCCTCATTCCCACTGAATTAATTGTGAATTTTAGTGAAAAATGATATTGCTTTAGATTTTCAGAATTATTAGACATTTAGTATTTATCAGTTTCATTGCAAGCTAGGTTCTTGACCAAAGTAACTTTCAACCCACTAGGAATTGATCTGATTTATTTATTTCAGTCTATGTAGGTATGAGAAATGAAAAATTCATTGCTAGTGTGTGTGTCTGATGTTTCCAAAATTACTTCCTACTAAATACAGAGGCATTCTGAAATTCATAATTCATATCAACTGGATAAGAAAATATGAGCTATAGTACATAATATTTAATTATGAAGTCAGAGACAATGAAATGTCATAGATGAGATAAATTTGCTTCCATCAAGGTACAAAACAATGACCAGACACACCAGGCTAAACTTACAAATACTCAAAACCAGAGCCCTATTAACTAAAATATAATTTTGATTATTTTCATATTGCAGGTGGATATTTTCAAAATCAAATCTGTATACTTTGGCAAGTTGAATCAAGTTTGTGCTGGATTTAAAAGTCTAAGAAAAGGTTAGTAGATTTTTCAGTTAATATAAGGTAAAAATGATGTAGATTATTAGATTCAGGTGATCCTAGTACTTCAGAAATGTCTGAAATTTAACACAAAAGTGTTTTTTAAAAAATTCTAGAAAATATGAAATTGTTTTCCGTTTTCAGCTGTTCATTATTTCTTTTGGATTATACATGTCAAGTATCCTGATCCAGCTTGGTTTTATTAAAATGTGCAAGGGATTCCAGGAAATGTTGTGACAATGTAAAATGGTAACTACATATTAAACTTTTTCTCCATTGAAGTTTCTATCTTTTTATAAGCACAGTCAACAAAGCTTTTGTTTTTTAGGAAGCAATATGACATAATGCTTTTGAAACTTTTGTAAATTTTGTTTTCCTGTACATTTTTAGATGATGGATAAGTTAAAAAAAAAAAAAAATTTCAGAGCTATGTGCTTCTAGGTAAAGATAAGAACATAAAAGTGGTTCATTAGATTAAGTGGAACACACAAGAAACACTGTTCTGGCCTCACAGGTTCTTTCCTTCTAATCCATGCAAAATATTTTTATAAGGGATCCTGCATATGTGAGGTTGACTGGCAGATAAAAAGGCTGTATTCCTGCAGCATTTTTCCTCATCCTGACTCCAAAGCAGCTATTGTAGCTAAAAAAAAAATTGCTTATTTGTTGAAAATAAATCACAACAGCAAAGAGTATCATGAATTGGTATCTTATTCAATCCTTTGGCTACACTTTTGGTCCACTGTTTTTTGAAGGCAACAGAACAGAGATCCTACAGGTATTTTACTCCTGCAGATAATGTTGATAATGGAAACGATTGTTCCATAACATGATACCCTGAGTCTCTTGTTCTTCTTTTCTAAAAACCCCCAAGATTACAAAATGACTCTGTAGGTTAGACTCAGAAAAACAGGGTGGGAAACTATTTCCTAGATGGTAACATTAAAATGAACAATCAAACTTTCATTCATTTCAGCAAGACTTGGTGTGTAACCAAGCTTACCAAGACTCAGAGATCTGACTTTACAAATGTTTTGTTTCCAAAGGATCATGGTCTCAAATTGAGATAAAACTAGCTGAAGTTTGTTCCTTATATAGAATGGAACCTCACCAGAAAGAAAGCTGTGTGTTAAGTAGATGTTCTGATGGCTAATGTCGTAGAAATCCTGATCCTTTTTCCATTAGGACATTGATAATATAATTTCCTATTGGAATTTCCTGTGTCTAGAGATTGCATACAGAAGCTTTCCCATACTTTGAGATGTAATAGATCATTACAGCAAATCTATCCTTATATTTAGTTTCACAAGATCTGTAAAAACTTGACTATTTTGCAGTGTAGTGGAACAGACAGAAATACATACACATAGCCAATATATTTTCAGAAGTTTTATTTCCTTAAGAAGTCTGTCAAAAGAAAACCTTTTGTTGATTTGATGAAGGTAGAAACTTATGACTGCATACACAGAATATTTTGTTGCTTAAAATGTATAAATTAATAATTTCGTGTTTATTTTCAATCAGATGGGCGGCTTTTGGAAAAAATTGTTATAAGAGAAGTCTCCTACCCTTTTTCTGCACATGTTTTTTTTTCACAATGGCTGGATCAATAAACGCTCCAAGGAAAATTTTGTAGCAGTTGCAATTCTGCTCAAAGGTAATACAAGCAGGAGTGTCCTTCATTTCCATTAATCTCTCCTGTGTGGCAGAGAAGATCACAACTGGAATAAGGTTACTTCACACAGTAGGAAGAACTTAGCGTTGGTACCCCAATGGTGAGGGGCACGGGCCTGGACCAAGGTGAATCATGCCTTCTGTAAACAAAGGGGAAGAAATTATACCTGAGATGGAGAAATTTGAAATGGCAATATTGAAAGATTCTCCTCTGGAAGGACATTTCCTGTCCTTGGAACAATACAAAAAAAAGAGGCATGACCTCTGCATGAGTGTGACATGGATCCATGGAGCCACTGGCCTGGTTTTCTACCTCTCCATGAGACTAACATGAGTAATGAGGGGTTTGCAGCTTTATTACCTGAATTTCCTGTGCTGGATCCTGCACTAACAGGCAGTATAATCTTTTGGTTTATACTCCCCTATAACAGATATGGGCTTTAAATATAGATTCGCTTTTACTGCAGAAACGTCTGTGACATCTCTTCCCACAGAAAATTTAGATACGAAAAGTAGAGAATGATGGCAAACATGGGTGCACTCCACACAAGTACCAGAAGATGTTCCTAACATTCAAGTTGTTGCTAACATTCAAGTTGTTGCATTTGGAAGAAAAGGGAAATCCCCTGCACACAAAGTTCAAAATCAAAGTGATACTCCCTTTTTGATTGGTTTCTTTTCTATTTCATACAAGTCTTACCAAATACTTTAAGTAAAATAAGAATTGTAGCCAATATGTATGACATTATGTAGACTGATTGTTTGTTTGTCAGAGTTAATGTTTATACCTCTATGTCTTAAATAAACACAGCTTGGAGAACTTCTTACCTGTGGGCCAAATATCACTCAGGAGAACTCTCTTGAGGAAATGACAAATTTGATGTGAAAAACCTCATTAACTTTGAATTAAGTGAGGAGAAAAGACTTGGCCTTGAAAACACAGAATTCAGTTATGTATTTACTTCCTTTTGTTGTGTTGACCTATCCTCTGCAACCAATTCTCTCAGTAAAAAAAGAGACATAATTTATGATACAAATATGAGTCCAAATTAACTTGCACTCTTAATAGGACTTCCTCACCCTAACACTAACCTCATTGATTAATATTTTTACTGGTTGTATTTATCTTTTTATTGGGTTTAAAGTATGCCATGAAAACTGTTGCATGCAACATATAGTTAATTATTACTATTTTTTTTCTAACAGTTGACCATTGGTGATATTGGAGATATAACAGAAGTCTCCTTTGTATTATGTAGTCCATCTTTGAGAAGAGGAGTTAAACTCCACAAGGTATTCCAAATATAACACATATAAACTTGTAATATTTTTCAACATAGCAGTAAATAACTTCTGTTGAGACACAGATGGTGTCAGTTACCTGGTATCTACGGATGACTCCCTACAGCTTGCAGATCTCTTTGTGGGCAGCTCAACCTTGTTTGCACCTGCTGAAGAGCATATTGCTATAGCTCTTCACTGGTGTGCAGACCCATTCTGCACAGTTCATCGTGACATGGAAGGCAGTGTTTCCTGCTGATGTTAGGAAATGATAATTCCTGCATGGAAATATTGACAGTCTCCAGACTCCGACCAACCTACCTGTGGAAGCCAATTAAGATAATATTCAGTATCTGTTCTTTGCAATATGGCCATCAGTGGGCTTTAAACCTCTGATTGTAGTTTAATATGTCTTTAAGAATTCTCATAAAAAAGGAATGGAGAAAGGATGTAGGGCTGTCAATCTTAAAATAGAATTAGAATTTAAAAGTATGCTTAAACTTGAAGGTTAATTAAAGGGAAAATTGTATCAATGAGCTCTCCCTATAGGCAAGGGCAAAAAGCCCCATTGTGGACATAGCACTAAATTAGTCGGAAGTCAGTAGAGGAATGCTTTCCTGAACTGAGCCACACAGTCCCTCAACCCTGCTATGGATTTGAAAGATCAAAGTGATTCTTTAAATGCATAAAGACTTCAGAAACTTTTCTGATAGGAAAGGCTAGAGACAGCTGCATTCCACACTAAAATGTGGGTGGGCTTGTGGCACTCATTGGGACATTGAGTCTGAATTTATGAGCTCCTCTGGGGATAGAGGAGGAGTTTATCTTGTATTTGCTCCCCAAATGTGTTCTGTGTCAGCTAATTTTGTAGTCTCAGTTTAGGCTATGAAAATGGAAAGAATAGGTAAGCAAAGCTAATTTCTCATTTTAAATATGCATCTCCAGGCCATTTGATAATGCATTCCAAAAGTGTTTTGCCACGACATTTAATATATCCATTATGTAATGTAAGACTTCAGCCTCCAGACCTGATGGCTCAAATCATGGCAGAAAATTCATAAACATAACAGTTTGCTTTCTCCTTTCTTTTCCAAAACAACCCTATGCACCTAAGTGATTTTTGTCCATACTTTCAAATACTTCACAATTCATTAAATAAATTGGTTTATTAGTAACTATAAATTGTTGCAATCTACAAGAAGTCTGTAGGTTCCTATAGATGTAAGTAATCTCTTGTATGCATGTGCAACCCATAGCATAAACCACAATTACATCTATTGCTTTTGCTATTAATATGCTTATAATAGCTACCGCTAATTTATTAGTTTATTTATAAATTCATTATTCATGGAAGCATAATTAAAATGTAACCATTTGGTCTCACTCTAGTAGGGTTCTTACAGTGCAGAAAAAATAGAGATGTTGCATAGAAACAGAAAAATTACAGGATGTATAAGCCTACTATGAACCAGTGGTCAAACCCAGCCCCAATGAAATAAAATTTCCTTCTTTGATTTCTATTTAAGGGAAAGACTTAATATTCAAAGTTCCAGAAATTTCTTAGAAACACAGATGAAACAGCAAAAAGGGGATAAAATCCCTACATTCATTTTGCTACTGTATGTCTTCTCTATTTTGATGTTTACAGGGTTATTCCATGTACCAGTTTTTCCTGTAATCTCCTACAGTTTTCTGAAAAATGTTGTAGTGAATTATATAATCTTAGCTAAAATTTATGTATTTTCTGTAACTTCTGAAGATTTATGTACTATAGAATGAGTAGCCATTTCTTGCTCAAGAAGAGTTTCTGGCCTTTGCTAAAATAGAATACAAACCCATTTTTAATATTTGTTTAGAATATAGAAACACTATATGATTTGAAGTTCACACTTAGATGTAATCTTAGAACTAGCAAGAATTTGTCAGGTATGTTTTATTTTAAGGCCAAAGTCTGCATAAATTTGCACACCTCATTTTTATGAGTCCAGTTTCTTCAGGCTGTCTTCCTGCACATGTAGGTAAACCTTAGTGCAATCTTAAGACAGATAAGAGTTTGGGATATGTATTGATGTTTAGTTAGGGTTGCACATGCTGACAGAAGCTAGGGGGAAATATTTTTGTATACGAAGAAGTTATACATTTAATATAAAAAAAAATTATTGCAAGTGCAAAAATCAGGTAAACAATGGGTTGCAATTTTAGTGGAAATTAATACTATCTAAATAGCACTACCTTTTATTAAAGTAATTAATAGTTTAAGTCTGGAAATGGTCATGGGGTATTGTTTACTTTCATCTGGAAGCCCTGTGACTGACCTTGTAAAGCACTAGACAGAATGAATAAGCAATACTGGTAAATGTTAGGTCATTGCATGTGTAAGAACTCAAGGGCAAGACAGTCTGACAAAATTTTTAAGAGTGGAACTGTCAAATTCCCAATAATTTAATTTATCTCATTCACATTATATATATATTTATAAATCTCAAAACTTGCAGTTGAAATCTGTGTGAGGAAACCTGTACTCAGGATTTCCAAACACTTGCACATGTATTTTGTATTGTGTATTGCTGCTGCAGCTTCTGTCAGTACTGGAAAGAAGTGACCACAATAATTTTGGGAATCCCTGCCTAAGAATTTTAATTACTTAGTGTCCTGATGAAATTAAATTAAATTTTTGTTTCCTTTTGTTTCCTTTTGTTTTGTTTTAAATGTCTTGGATATGCTATTTCTGTACAAAGAGGTTCTGAAGACTGAAGAAGCCGTTTCTGCAAATTTGCAGTCATTAGCTATTTATGAAGTTCAATATTGCATGTAATAGTTACCAGAAATATTTCTGCATATACTTGATATATTTGCACTCTGTATTTTATAACCCAACCTAGGACAGCGTACATGATCTTAGTTGACCCTCTGTGAATCTGATTTCCACCTTGACCCTCTCGCAGGGATATGTGAGCTCCTAAGGCTGTGTTCCTCAGCTGGTTTGGAGGTTTTAAGTCCACTTAGAACTAAGTCCATTTAAACTTGGAACCTAATTTCTTAACTCTCTAATAAATATTTAAAGCCAAGTAGAATGAAGCTGGACTTAAGCTTGCCCAATCTACTGAAATTCATTCTTCAAATAACTTATTTCCACAGGCCGCCCTGAAAGCCACTGGACATCTAATTTCTGTCAACTTTGAAAATCCTACCTGAGATATAGCTAGACTCATTTAAAAAAATAAAAAGTAGCAAAGCAAATGTTTTTGCAAAATGGACATACGCTATATAAGATTGATGAAACTGTATTCATTCATTTGACATTCTGAAATTGCAAGCACATACAGGTCAATTTAAGCTGTATCTCTCATTGGTTCTTTACAAATAGGTCCTATGCTTGTGTTGATATGCCATGAAGAATACACGTATAAACATCAGGCTGCAAAATTAGCAGCTTGAAAAAGCTGTTGTAACTGTTATGCAGAATCAGGTAGCTGTTATAAAGTGTGTGCAGGAGTTAGTAAAAGGAATAAATGTCAGTTTTATTTGGATTGAAATAGGAAATTAAATAATTCAAAAAAATAAATAAATTCATTTCTCTGATTCTGCCTACAGCTTCAGCTAAAAGACCTGGACACTAAACTAGAGTTGGGCTTTCCCACTGAAGCTCCATGTCTGTTTGGAGAAGATGGATCTGAGACTGTGACAGAGCTTGCTGCAGTCAGGCCAGACCAGCCACCACTCAGGGGTATGGTACTGGAATGAAGAAAAATATATGAGCAAATACACGCACACACACAAAATTGTAAACTGCATTATAGGATGAACATGAGACACAAGATTGAAAAGTATTTTATATATATTAAAAAACACTCAAAATAACTTTTAACTATTCATTCAATAAACTGTGGGATCACAGAATCACAGATTCGCTCAGTTGGAGGAGACCCTCTAGATCATCAAGTCCAACCCATGCCCTAACACCCCAACTAAACCATGGCACTGAGTGCCACATCCAATATTTTTTTAAACACATCCAGGGATGGTGACTCCACCACCTCCCTGGACAGACAATTCCAGTACTTTATCACTCTTTCAGTAAAAACCTTTTTCCTAATACCCAACCTGTTTCCCTCAGTGCAGCTCAAGACTGTGTCCTCTCATTCTGTCAGTTGCTGCCTGGAGAAAGAGACCAACCCCCACCTGACTACAGCCACGTTTCAGGGAGTTGTAGAGAGTGATAAGGGCACCTCTGAGTCTCCTTTTCTCCAGGCTAAACAATCCCAGCTCCCTCAGCCGTTCCTCACAGGGTTTGTGTTCCAAGCCTCTCACCAGCCTCGTTGCCTCCTCTGGACACGCTCAAGCGTCTCAACATCCTTCCTAAACTGAGGGGCCAGAGCTGGACACAGCACTCAGTGTCCTTCCTAAACTGAGGGGCCAGAGCTGGACACAGGACTCAAGGTGCGGCCTCACCAGTGCCAAGTACAGGGGAAGAATGACCTCCCTGCTCCTGCTGGCCACACTATTCCTGATCCAGGCCAGGATGCCCTTGGCCTTCTTGGCCACCTGGGCACCCTGCTGGCTCATGTTCAGTTGGTTATCGACCAGAACCTCCAGGTCCCTTTCTGCCTGGGCACTGTCCAGCCACCCCATGCCCAGCCTATAACATTGCAGGGGGTTATTGTGGCCAAAATGCAGCACCTGGACTTATTAAACTTCACCTTGTTGGACTCTGCCCATTCATCCAACCTTTCCAGGTGTCTCCGCAGAGCACTTTTACCTTCCAACAGATTGACGCATGCTCCCAACTTAGTGTCATCTGCAAATTTACTAATGAAAGACTCAATACCCTCATCCATGTCATCAATAGAAATATTGAACAGAACTGGCCCCAGCACAGACCCCTGAGGGACACCACTGGTGCCTGGCTGCCAGCAGGATGCAGCACTGCTCACCACCACTCTCTGGGCCCAGCCATGCAGCCAGTTCCTAACCCAGCAAAAAATGCTCCTGTCCAGGTCATGAAGTGCCAGCTTTTCCAGGAGTGTGCTGTGGGGGACAGTGTCAAAGGCCTTCCTGAAGTCCAAATAGACAACATCCACAGCTTTAACCACATCCACCAGGCAAGTCACGGGGTCATAAAAGGAGACCAGGATGGTCAAACATGACCTGCCATTCCTAAATCCATGCTGGCTGGTTCTGATGCCCTGGCCATCCTGAAAGTGCTGCATATATGTATCTAGTTAAAGCATTTTCTTCTGTTTTAAAACAACCGACATGTATTGTTTTCACTAGACTAAGTGCCAATTCGAAAGTATGAAAAATGAACAAAGCCCAACTAGTCTATTTTAATGGCAGTTTTCAGAGAATGATTGAATTACACTTAAGGAGGGACTAAATCACAGATTAAAAAAAGGCAGATGCAAAGTCATAATGGCATGAATCACAAAGAGGAAATGCAGGGTTTTTTGAGGCTTTCTTCAAGCCCCATTTCTGCCCCCCAAAGCCATATTTCATTTCATTGTTGTATTTAAAATATGATAACAGCTTCCTTTGTTCAGATTACATTTTATAAAATATGTAGAAAAGAATTCTCATTCATTATACTCTGTGAACAGAAGTCTTAGTTAAAATATTTAAAACTTGTTGCATGTAATATCTAACTGGAGGCTAGACTGCAAATGGAAATATATCTTAAGAGTCTGTTATAACATTTAATTCTTCACAGAAGCCATTAAAAATCCTCTGTCATGCTGCCTAAATGAATATGTATTGTATAACTCATCAAACAAAAGTCATGGCAAGCCATCCTCTGTTGTGAAGAATAATAATAATGCATATTTGTATAAATAGCTGAGCCATTTCTGCTGAACATATTAAAAGATGTTGGCCATAATTCTCAAAATATGAGATTAAAACATAATTCAGCTGATCCAGAAAAAAAAAAGTGGTTTGCATCATCTGTTATGTCTGTATTTTTTCCTTGGTAAAATGTTAGAATTTATAAATCCTAACTCAATTTAAGACGTATAATTCCAACAAGAACTTCTGGGGTTTTTTTAGAAAGCATGATAAAATCAGTCTGTCTTTCAGGTAATTCCAGAATTCAGAAGTAGGATATTTTCTCCTTCTGTAATGCAAGCATGGATTTTTGCATTGATTCACAAAGGACATTTCATCCCTAATGCTGTAGTGTATGCTGTGAGATAGCTATAGCAATCTATATGAAACTCACAAAATTTATGGCAATTCCTATAACTTAATTCCTTGGTCTTGAAATTAATCTTGTGCCTAAAATATATTGGTTTATATTTTTTGATAACTACATTGCTAATAATCTCATTTGATAATGTCTTCTGTCATTGATTTTTCATGGCAGAAGTCCATGAAAATCTTGATCAATGTCCATACAGGAATACATCTCTGCATCAGAAACTGATGTAGATGTATTTATCACAGTATGCAGAGTGGGGAGATTCCTGCAAAAGGAGACTAGGGTACTCACATTTTAAAAGAGGGCAGGTTAGTACTGAGTCATTTTACTTGCATGTTTGTTTGATGAATTTAACTTCTATTATTTCCTTATACCATATTTCTTTCCAGTTATGAAATACCAGCATGGATGTTACCCTCTGGTAACCTGTGTAAAGAATGCATTGCTTACTAAGTATAGCCATTTTACCTGAACTGAGATTACAGTTTAAGAATAGTTTGAGTACCAATGAATTTAAAATCCACAAACTATCAGTAAATGTTCTTAGAATCTGGAACTGAATCCAATGAGATATAAAATTCTATGGCTTAATTTTCACCCATTTGTGAAGCTAGTATAGAAATATCAGGGCTATTTCCTGTGACTGCTCCTTTCATTTTTTTTTTTTTAAATCTGCCCAGGTAGAGTTGAAAGAAAGATTTTAAATGTGTTAGCTACTATATGTTAATTAATCCATTTATCTGTAGAATTGCAAACAGGTAAACCTGCTTGTAAACATATTTGTCTGTTCACGGTAAATCCTAGGAGTGATTTCCTGGTCAACCTTTGCTTTTTACCATATTAATGATTATATCTACACAACATGTTCACCCATACCCTTAAATCAAAGCACTTGATCACTTCATCCAGTACAATAAAGCAGAATCCTCTGTATGTTTTCATACTGTACCTTATGCTCTCTCATGCCTGAGATGCCATCTTTCCTAGACAATCTGTTCCACTGCTTTACTAGCCTTGCACTTAACAACTCTTCCTTCACTAGATTTATTATGTCTTCTTGAACTTAGAAACTTAGAAACCAGCCACACCATTTTTTCCAGTCATATTTTAGTCATTGATATTTTTTTTCCATTAATTTGTATAAATTCTTCTACAGACACGTGATAAGTGTACATAGCCTCCTGTGTCAATTAAATTGCACTTGATCTGCTATCTGAGTAAAACAAAACTTTCACATACTACTTAAATCTCATTCCACATCTTTTTTTTTTGAAGACACAGTAAATGTTTCCTTCAATGTCACTTTCTCTTTGCTTCTCCCTTGCTTTATAGACCTCTACCCTCTGTGGGCTTGGATTGCTAGACTGTTCTTTGCAAAGAAGGTCTTTTAAATCTTCCTACTTAGACTTTTCTATTAGTTGTTCTGACTCTTCAATAATCCTTCCTTTTTTTTAAGGTGCTTTTTTTTTTTTCAGAATCATGCTGTCTTAGTCCAAACTGTGCTATAACTTCCTTATAGGAAGACCTTTATGATGTTGATTGTCTGGATGATATTACTAAAAATACAAGTTAATCCTAAGCATTTTTTAGGGCAAATGTTTATGGACAATTAGAAGGGTTAATAAATAGTGTAAAAGCACATAGTCGGTGACATAATCTGGAAAAGAATTCTAAAAGGAATTATTTCACATGGCATTTCATGCAGATGTTAATACAGAGTCAGTGATTCGGCTGTTAGTGATAAAGAAATTAGAGCCACTGTCTTGAGCAGCAGAGTTCTGAGTGTCTTCCCAAGCAGCCCCTTTGTTTTCAAGGAGCAGATTTTGTGCTATGGACAATGAAAGTGTTCTTCAGCTTAGGTATTTTGTGTGTTCATGTTCTTCATTGTTCAATATGTTCCTGGGAAAGGGTTGAGTAGTGGGATGGCAAAATGTTCTGACCATACTGAGCTATTTAAGGTAATTAATATTAAAGCTGGTGGCAGAGACTGTAGAAGAACCTCATACAGAGTGAACGGGTAATAAAATGTCAGATTAAATTCTTTGTAGCTAAATGAAAAGCAGTGCCTGTGAGAGGGAATAACCCCTTAAATTTGCATGCAAAATTATGGGCTCTGAAATATGAAAGTAGTAGGATGTCATCTTAGTAGGAGGATAACAAAAGGAAAATAGAACAAAATAAATGTTTAGAAATTATTAAAAAAAACACAAACACCAACCAACCAACCAAAAACCACGAAAAAAAACCCCATCCACTTCAAGGCAGAAAACACAATCATACCTCCAAAGATGTTCACTGGTGCAATGCATAATGGATGCTGTGTTTTGTTGATTCACTTGTCTTAAAAAGTGCAAGAAGAATGTCAAGTGATATGAAATATCTTCCATACAAAGAACAATGAAGCAAACAATTATGTTTAGTCTGGAAAAGAGATGATGAGAGGAAAGATAAGGGAGATAAGAAATATAAAATGGCATAGAGAAAATGAACGTTTCCATTTCTTCGTGAAATACAAGAGCTCAAGAGCAGTCAATGTAATGTGCAGGTGGCAGATTCAAAACAAAGGGAGGTGGCTTTTTTGTTCCATGTGTAATTAATACATTTTACTTTTTGGCACAAGATGTTGCAGATGGTAAAAGACGTATTGGTGCAAAAAGCCATTGCACATTCTCATGGAAGACAACTTTCCACTGAGGCTGTTAAGTGCAAAGACAATCTCTGGCTCAGGCAATCTCTGAACCACAAATTGGAAAAGGCTGAGAGACTTTATATTCAAGAAGCATCTCTATATATTTGTTCTGTTTTTCAACTCTTCCCTAGAAATCTGTTACTGGTAGCTGTTGGCAGCACTATACTGGACTCGGTGGATCTGCAATTTAAAATACTACTACCAGTCTTGTATTCCTTTTACATAGAAGTTTATCAATAAAAAAGTTGGGGTTTTAGTGAGAGTTTCTAAGAATAGAAGGTGAAAGGAAGGAATGAATGTAAAGAGCAAACTGTCTTGAGAGTCAGGATTAAGTCAGTAATATCCCTGAAAAATATGGAATGGACGGGCAAAGAAAACAAACTTAAGGAAACTTGAGATACGAAAAAAAAAAAGGATTTCTCTTGACTGATAAAGAACATGAATATAAGGAAAAGCTAGGAAGACAAAAACTTTCAACTAAGTGCAAGAGAACAGAGTAAAATGGGTTTGCAAAGCAGTTTAAATAAAATCCTTTTGGCTTTCATTAATTATACTTCCAGTAGTGTGTTTAATGCAGTTCCAAATGTCTTTATACTGAAGGGGAAAAAAGAAATATAATGACATCAACCAAAAGTACGTTCTTACTAATGCTGAGGGAGTAGGCAATTTAATGTATTATTATGAGAATTCATTGATAACAATGGGTGATTATGACCACTGTTGTCTAATGAATGTTAATTATTATCGCAAAGAATGAAACTAATGATAGGTCCCTTTCTCAATTAGAGTTAGCTGTGAAGGAACATGAATATTAGCAACACAGGCTATTTCCTCTATGTCAAAGGTCATGTAGACTGACAGGAAAATTATATTTGGCTTGGAACTACAAAGAATAAAATTAAAAAGCAACGAGTGCTCCCAAAAAGTTATTTGCAAGATGTTCCTTCTATCTAGATCTTATTTTGGGCTTCATATACTTAAATGCAAGGGTATAACTTGCCATGGTAACTGTTTGAGGCTATCGTGGATCTAACAAGGTATGAATGCTGGAAGTCCTAAGGCTGTGATAGGAATAATAACTCAGATGTTTTCTTTTTCTGATCACATTGTGGAGAATAGTCTGACACAGACAAAAGAATGGACCAGATGACATAATTTGTTCTAAAAATCATCTCTTCCTTCATTGCTTTCTGGTCCTCATGCTTTTTCCTGCCTGGTGGCAAATTGGTTGGCAACAAATAAAAATTATAGCGTCTGTTTCTACTATCCATCTGGGGTTTTTTTAATGTCACCCACACACATGCCCATGTATCTACCCACTCACTTATATTATCTTGAACAGAACACATTCATTCTCTCACTCACATAATTTATTCATCCCAACATGCACTAGTGCAGTTGCCATTTAACTTTTGTTTACTGGTAGCCGTAGCAATATTTAAACAGATGTCTATTTACATCCGAGGAGCCCATCAATTCTTGCCTGTAATGTGTGCACAGCCTTAGTTATAGTTTCTAATGTCAGTATCTTCCTTTGTTTGCATAGTCGTCAACAGTATTTCTGTTCAGAGCTGAATAATATGGCGTTTCCTATTTGAATAATAGGGTGTCTTAGAATCTAAAATGTAACTTGGAAATGTTTAAAAATAAAATTCCTTATGTAAACAAAAATTTAAGTTACCACCTCTATCCTGATTCTTGAAGAACTCCCTTTGTTTCAGCTATGAGGGATTAGCTGAACTTCAATTTTCATGAGCTTTCTCTAGGTTTTTCAATCAGAGGTTTCTTTCTGCCTGAAACAGGGGGGATAGTTTTTTGTAATAAAACCTGAGCTGCAGTGATCGCAAAGAAGAAAAAAATGTATATATTCAAGGATACACATAGTTTCTGAACAGGTTCTCCAAATATAAATGTCAGCCTATAACATCTTTCCTTATTTTCAGAAAAAGATGCTACAACATTGAAAGGAATCTGTCTTTACAAATGCAAACTTCTCGAAGACAAAAGATAAGATATATGGTCTAATTAGTCTGCTATTCTTTTTGCTCTATCTTCTCAGGTTTCTGTCTCTGAAATAAGAGCAGTAGACTTGGACAGTTAAACAAAGTGCTTGCTGAGCACCATAATGTTGGTTATGGAGCCGGATGGTGCCTGGACCAAATTGTCATCCATGAATCAGGCAAGACTGATGAACAATATGAATTTCTTTGCCAGCAATGGTTAGACGGTGGAGTTGGTGATGCACAGATGGAACGAACATTGAAACTTCTTGGAAAAGTCAGGAGTGGAATGTTGACAGGAAAGATTTATGGTAAGGTCCAAAATCCTCAAAACTCCTTCCAGGTTTTGTTTTAATTGTAATCCATAATATTTTTTTTGTTCTTTTTAAGGCTAAAACCCAACTACAGAAACAGTATAGCTTGAATGTGAACTGCCTCTCTCACATCAGTTGTCTCTCCAAACACTTTCCTGAGATGGTAAATACAATTACAATGCTCAGAGAAGAAAAACCACATCATAAGGGAGATATTAAGTGACAGGAAATGAAGGTACTCTGATTTTAGCTGTGGTTAGGAAAAAAGCTGAAGCAGAAAGAAGTAGGTTGTTCCATATGGTATTCAATGCAGAGCAGAAGGCTCCTGCAACAGTGATAAAATCACAAGAGATAAAAAACTCTTTTAGCAGAATGCGATTTTCCCTTATGTTCATGTATTTGCAGAAAGCATTTGCTTTTATTTGCAGTTTTCTTTTTTACTTATATCAATGGCATGAGTTCTTGCAAACAGTTAGTTGACCTGAACTCAATATTCTATTCAAATTGTTTAATTAATAAACAACCAAAATTCAGAAACAACTTAGATACTGAAAACATGCTTTGCCAGGATACTGGATTTTCTAGCTCTCTCGTGTCTTTTTTGAAGAGGTGTAAAATCCTGGTTTGGGTCCATTTATGAAAACTGAATCAGAACTGATAGACCAAGCTATGTAAAGTTTAACTAATCTGAAGGTGTGAATTTGCATTCTGTATCAGCCATTTTGTAAACTGATCTCTTAACTTCCATGATCCTGCATATTTCCTTTTATGTTCAGAGAATTTTATACTATACTTAGTTGCAGACAAAACTAATAGATAATATCTTCATATTTAGCCATCTATAGTTAGTCCACTTGTTGAATACCACATGTCATCTAACAAAACAAAAATAATGTTATTGGTACAACAGAAGAATAGAAAACCATGGAAATATAAGCATTGTATGAGCAGCTAGAGTAGTGACAACTTCAGAACAAGAAATAGCTGTGTTTCACCACTGCAAGTATTCTAGGTCTCTATTAAGTAGATTCCATAGGTGTCCTACATAGTCCACAGAGCAAAGCAGGTGTCTCCTGAGGGTAATTCAGAGGAGAAGCCCAAGGTTGGTCAATGTCTGTCTCATATTTATTCACTGATAATATGAAAAGCAAGAGAAATCTTGCATCCTTGTTTATGCACTTTGATTAATGTCTGAATGTAGGTGTGTAAAAACTATTTCCTTCCATGGTTTCACACACACACACATAGTCCACAAAAATCTGAGCACAGACTTGCTAATATATTCATGTCTATGGTTATTAATACTCAGTGCTGTATCTATTGAAAATCATTTTTTGTCTGGGTGTATAATAAATCCAGAAATAATATGACAAGTAAGCAGAGAGCCTATGAAGAATGGATAAATAAGAGACAAATCAACAAAGAGCAATACCTTAGGGGTCAGAAACTATACAGATACAATAGAACTTACTACATTTCAAGCTAAATCAGATTTTATAAAAGAAGCAAAAGAGTAAAGGTTTTTAAATCATTTATTTATGAA
The DNA here is from genome assembly GCA_013397315.1 of Donacobius atricapilla. NCBI lineage: Eukaryota > Metazoa > Chordata > Aves > Passeriformes > Mimidae > Donacobius > Donacobius atricapilla. The sequence continues at coordinate 193,762 of WBMY01011116.1, forward strand.
AAGAACCTTCAAAGATGAGTAACTATTCAGGAGCAATAGAGTTCAGACTGAAGATCATGTAGGTATAATCCCTAAACAAGTAGAATACCTTGTCTCTCTTTTCATTAAGGAACCATAATGTTGGTCAGAGAAGCAAAAGCACAGTTACCAATGGGATGATCTTACATGAAATCAGAAAATCTGAAACACAAATAGAACTCTGAGTTCGATTTACTTAAACAGTGACAATCAGAGTAGTTGCTAGTCTAGTGGCATATTCAATAACAATAATTTAAAACAGTATTATGAAGACTTAACATCAGCAAACATTATGCCTCCATCTAAAAAATAGAAAGTATAATGTAGGTGAATATAGACCTAGTAATTGTTCACATGAAAATCTTTACAACAGATTTTTGAAAAAAAGAATAATTGAGGTAATAGAGGCAAATAGGAAATGAGAAGGAATGCACCATGATTTTACTAAAGATAGACTGTAAAACAAGATGATACTACAGAAATATTTTGCAGTAATACAAATGTAATGACATTTAATCTGTCTAAATTCCTGTATTGTATTTTATTTTCTTTATGGGAAATTATTAGGTAATCACAAGAAAGTGAAATGTAGTAGTAAAAGGAAGAATTGGAAAGAGCTGGAGAAGACACAATGAATATGTAAATGAAATATTTTGGTGCTACAAAGCTGAGAGTGCTATCAGGAGAACAAGAGGTTGTGTGATAAACTTTGAGTACTGAAGGAAAGGAATTGAACAGACTTCCGTGCCAAACAGCTTGTATACAATTAGGTGTAAACTCAGCTAGCTATTTGAGCTCTCAATTCTTATACATGGTCCTAATTTCAATGGTTTGGGTTTTTTTTTTAGAATTAGGAACAAGTTGTAGCTAAGGGTCTTAAAACTGTATTTGATCTGTATTGCTGTGCTTTGTAATGATTTCTGTTACACATATTTGTCAGCAGGAGGACTGTGAGAAATACCTGGGTTTGTTACAAGATCACAGGATCTTCTGAGGCAGTAATGTGACATGGCTGTGGGGCTACTGTGACCCCACAGTGTATGTAGGCATTATCAGTCAAAATCAAAGTGGATTACTGGCTTTACAGAGAAACTGTGATATTTTACCAGAGATGCCATGTGTAATTGTGGCCACTTCTGTCCAGAAGGACTGGATCAAGCTGGAATAGTTGTAAAGAAGATATGATAACTGAGAAAGTGACATCATTTTGTTGGGAAAGGGTATAGAAAAAAGTGACAGATTCAGAATAGCTAATGAAATGCTCAAAATGGACACAGTAGTTATCTATCAAATTAATGGTGGCTTACACATCAAGGAGGGAAGAGAGTTATTTAAGCTAACAAAGTTGTCCTAAAAATAAATGGGTTTCAGTAGTCCATTAATGCCTTTTCAAGACACTGAAAAGATTTCTGAGAAAGAAACAAAAATTAGATTTTTAGCATTGCACTCTGTGTTGGGTTGATCCTGACTGGATGCCAGGTGCCCATCAAGACTGCTCATCATTCCCCTCCTCAGCTGGAAAGGAGAGAAAAAAAACCACAACAAAAGGCTCATAAGTCAAGATAAGGACACAGAGATCACTCAGCAGTAACTGCCATGGACCAAACAGATTTGACAAGGGGAAATTAACTTAATTTATTACCAATGAAATTAGAGCAGAATAATGAGAATGAAACACAAATCTCAAAACACCTTTCCTCCTTCTTCCTGGGCTGAACTTTAGTCCAAATTTTCTCTACCTTCTCCCATCCAGTTGTGTAGTAGGACAGGAAATGAAGGTTGCAATTAATTTGTCACATTTTGTCTATTGCTCCTTTCTCCTCCACTCCAGCATGGGGTGACAAGAGATAGTCCTCCCCAGACTTCTCCAAAGTGAGGCCCTCCATCAGGCTGCCGTTCTTTGTGAACTTCTCCAGCATGGGTTCCTTCCATAGGGTGTAGTCCTTCAGGAGTAAACCTGCTCCAGCACAGGCTCTCTTCATGGGGCCATAATATCATGCTGGGAGTCTGCTCCAGTGCAGGCTTCCATGAGGTTACATCCTCCTTTGGACATCCACCTGCTCCATCATGGGATCCCCCATGAACTGCAGATGGATCTCTGCTCCACCATGGACCTCCATGGGCCTCCATGGGCCACAGCTGCCTCATTATGGTCTTCACCATGGGTTGCAGGGCAGTCTCTGCTCATCCTCCTTCTGCACTCACCTGAGGAACCGCAGAATTGTTTCTCCTGCATTTTCCCACTCTTCTCCAGTTGCAGTTGTGCAGGTCTTTCCCCGTCACTTTCTTAAATATCTTATCCCAGAGGTGCTGTCACCATCACTGACAGCTCAGCCTTGGCCAGGAGTGGGTCTGTCGTGGGGCGAGCAGGCATTGGCTCTGCTGAACTGGGGGACTTCTAATGGCTTCTCACAGTAGCTATCCCTGAAGCCCCCCTGCTACCAAAACCTGGCCATGCAATCCCAAAACACTGTTTTATACTTAACTAAGGAGATGAAAATTACTTTTAAATTTAATCTCAACAATTTTTTCAGAAATTATGCAATTTAATTTACATGTTATAGCAGTGCATGATACTGTATGATCCAACAGATAGTCCTTCCATTCAGTTATACACTGATAATTTAAAGGCACAGTATTTCAGTACTAAAGGGCTAAAATATCCTAGATTGTTTCACATGAGATGTGAAAGTTTTCATTTTTACTTCCATTTTTTCCCAGATATTATTGGTTTCATTTACGTTTAATGTTCATAGGCATGAAAATAGATTAGGATTATTCATGACGTTGTAACACTGAAGTTATTTTAAATGATTTTACAGATGGTGAGTACTAAATCTTTATGTCAACAAGTTCTGGATTTATGGTACAGATCCTAACCTGATCTAAAGCAATAAAGCTTTATTTGCATTAGTTGTAGTTGGAGACAAAGACTCTCCTGTTGTGGTTAGGAAGCTAGGGTGACTCAGCATTCTGAAGCTGAAGTAGGAAGCTGAGATTTATGGACATAAACTCAGAGAGTCTCTGATTTCACTACTCAGAGTAAAACAACCTGTTTTAAAAATAGCTATTTGAAATTATCAGATCCATACTTTGTCTCACTTTACATAAACAGAGCTGTCATATTAATAAAAACTCTGCTCAATTCTGCAGTTGCCCAGATGATCAAAAATTCTGATTTTCATAATTTTTTTAAAATTGAAACCATGACTTTGATAACCCTGAATTTTCCATATATTCTATTAAGATGAATTAAAATAATAAAACTAGCTATATCAGGGAGATTTTTTTCAATGGGTAGAAGTTTCTGATCTTCAGAACTTTCTTGTTGATTGAAGCTTTAACCAAATATCTGTTCAATATAAAGCTGCAGAAGTTACTTAGGAGCCTGCATCAGTCTGCAGTCCTGAGCCTTCAGGGATCTGTCAATTCATCTACAATGCTTAAGTGACTAAATGCATCAAAAAGACCCAGTAAAAATTCTCCTGGAATGTTTCCTGAGTCCCTAAAGTAGACAAATCTATGTGATGCTGTATAGGATTATTTTTAATCTCTCAACAAATATTACTTCTTCATAGAAGAAATGGATAAAGTTTTGTACTTTGCTGTGGTGATAACTATGGTGAGATGTGATAAAAATATCACATTTCAAGCTCTGAACCACTTTATCTCATCACCATCTTCTTATAGTATGTATGGAGCAAATTTTAGCGTGGTCATTTAAGTAAATCCCCAAAAAGTTAAAATGAAAATATGCCTTTCCCTGACCAAAGGCAAACCTAATAACCAGTAGTATCTTGTAAAAAATATGCTGCTTTTGAATGATGACTAGTGAGAAAAAATACTTAATATCATCAAGAGATATTTATAAGGGGCAGGGAGAGAAATCAACAGATGGTCATGGCTCTTCACAAGTCTCTAATGTGGAACTGGAAGTCTCATCTGCACATTGCTCTTGGACTGGCCCATCTCTAAAGCTACCACTATAAAAGTGACTGACGCAAAATTTGCTTTTCAATGATAGTGAGTGAACCTGTCATGTGCCAATATTTGAGTTCAGTAGAAATGTGGGAATGGGTTGCTAGTCACTCACTAACTCAGCCTGAGACAAATTGATGTATTATTTTGGATATTCACCAAGCCCATTAAATCTTTTTCTGCTGTTTTATTTTGACAGGGATTTGGGATGTCTGTGTCACACGCAGTGATATTTCTTCTAGTTCCATGAACCCTAAAATATCTCTAACTGTATGTGGTGAAAAAGGAACTAGTACTTCAGTCATATTCCCCAAAGGATCCATTAAAAAAGAGCAGATTCATGAGACTTCTATTGAACTAAGTAAGAAATTTAATACTATATTCAAAGTTTGCCTAGATATTGAAGATTGAAGAAGCTGGAGAAGGAGAGACTTGCCACTGCTGTGAGGTAAAATCTAAAACTTAAAGCAATTATTAATTGTTTCTTTTTGTTTGTTTGTTTGTTTTTGCTTTCCATACTCTATTGTTATTTCTTCCAGTTTTAAGTCCTAAGATTGCTAAATTTTTAATTTACAGAAGCTGAAACACTTGTAGACTGCTCCAAACACCACAATAGCTATTGGTAACAAAAGTCTTGTAAACTTGGGTGGATTTACAGAGAGCCATAAATACAGATATGCCATCATCTGTAGCGTATCCAGTGATGTCTTTTCAGAACTGTACTCACTAGCATACATTGTAGTATTTACATAATTCCATATTGGCTGTTACATGTTGTAGATTCAGTGATCCATGGCAAATAATTAAGGCAGACACTAGAAATGCATTTTGATGAAACTATCTGCCTTTTAAGTTGGCATGTGAAAAAAAGAAGTGAATAGCAAAAGTGACAATCTTTCTTCTGTTATCCAGCTAAAATCTGACATGACACTGAAATTGCTGTGGCATTTCACTATACGAAAAAGTATCTTCATCTTATTATGCTGGCAAAACAAAAACAATTCTAAAGGAAAATAATCTTTAAAATTGCAGATATGTTTCTGTCCATTAATGTTTCTACCTTGTTCTTATTAACAACTAGAGAAAAAATAATTTTCCTTCCTAATAAATGGTATTACTGAGCTTAACTCCCTGACATTTAAATGGTAGTCAGGTTGTTAATTTCATCTTCATAGCCAGATGAAATAGTCATCCACCAAATCTATCAAAATTAAGACTGCTTCTGGAATATTGTAGGAGACAGTAAATCACAGCAAAAATTTCAGAACAGAAACTTGGCAATTGAAAACAGTGACAGCTATCAGTGTGCTTTACTTCATTAGCTCAGAACAATCATTCAAAGCTCAGTTTAAGAGAAATCAGCATCATTTATATAAATAAGGAAAATATGCACATTTATTTTAGGTAGGAAGAAGTAGAGAAAGAAATTATAAATTTCACTGCTTTGGGATACATGTAAATTATCTGGAGTTTAGAATGAAATTTCCTCTTATTCCATGGTCTTTATAGCAGGACTGTCTGAGTCCTTCTGTGAAATGACTAGGTTGGTATAGGAGGTTGTGGGTAATATCTTTTATTAAAGACAGCTTAGCAGTGTATTTACACTGCTGGTTGGAATAAGCATGGTCATTTCTATGCTATTTTGTTTTGATTTTACAAGATTGCACCTCCGGAGAGTCTGAGATTTCCCATTTCTATCAAAAGTAAATGCAGGTGTAGTTGGTTGAATTCCATATTTAGATTCAGACTTCATTCTTATAACCAAACTACAAAATAATAATCCTGATTTTTTGAGAAAATTGAAATCATTATAAAGTGATGCCTAGAACAAAATTAATTAAGCTATGCCTTATTTATGCAGCATGTAATAGCTAACATCTCCATTTTGCTTTTTCACTCCTTGAAGGAATAAAACACAGTAAATGAAATCTGAGTTTCAATAAACTGTTCAGGAATGTAGATATTATTATGAAAGGAAAATTGTGCTAGTATAATACTTCACAGTGATTTTAAAAAACTCTTTTGAATGTGTCTGTCATAATGAAAAATACTGAGTCTTCTGAAGACAAAATAATGCTACCATCTTCCAGTGACAATTCCTGACCAAAGTTGGTTTTGCTTACTGGCTTAAAGGTTTGGACATTTTAGTGTGTTAGGTCACAAAGAAGTGAATGAGTGAATTATATGTGCACTTTTCAAAGCAGGGTTACTTCCTACAGAGTACTTTCAAATATGTTGTCTGGTCTAGGTTTAAATAGTTTAGAAAAGAGGAATTTATCTCAGTGTAGCTGGTAGTACTATAGTGTAAGGTATTTCATTATTAAAATATGTTTTCTTATAGAAAGAATAAGCTACTTAGCTCAGGATCACCATTTTCTTATTTAGACACAGAATTTCATAGACGTTGAAATTACTTAGTATCAAAGTCTATATATTCAAGTGATACTTCTGTAGTGATATATATACATGTCAGAAAGCATTCTTAATTTCTGTATTTTAGTTTTTCCCTTCTTTTTCTTTCTTCTGTTGCTTAGAATAAGAAAACATTCTGCACTGAAAAACATTGTGGCATATTGACATTTCTCACAGGCTGAAATGTGCCCATATCATCACCTTTTTTTTCCGTATGCTGGATGAATAGGTTACATAAAAGAAACTTTTTGAACAATTTCAAGGGGTTTTTTTCCTTCACTCCAGTCTCTGCAGAAATAATGTTGAAAACATTTTAATTACCCTTAATTGGGAAAGATTATTCCTTCTCATTTAAGAGGATGTTTTCAAAAACATTTTAGAAAAATTTATTTCCTCTTATTTTTAAATTTTGAGATGATGTGTCATAGCTGTTAAATAGTTTGTCTTTAGCTATAGTTTGCATTAGAATTCAACAGATGCTGAAGTTTTTTTTTTTCATCTCTTTGCTAAGGTAAAACTTCAACACAGAGAAACTAAAAATGTTCTAGAATTCCCATTTTGTCATAAATTTGCTGATGAAGAAGGAGGAAGAGTGACTGAGCTTCCAGTTCTCACAGCTGGGTCTCCTTTTCCAGCCGGTTTGTCAAAAATTGGAAACACTGGGAGAGATTTAGTCAGTGTCCAATTTTCAGAGCAGTCCAAAGGATTTAGCAGATATTTTCTGTTCATTTCTCTGCCTGGTGATGTATGGCTAGGTCCAGTCTACTCCAGTGTTTAAAACTAGCATCTTAGATCCTACAGCTGAGCATTGTGAACTCAAGTCTGATTGGTATCAGTTTGTGACACATAAAAGAGCAAACATATTGCACTGAAACTGTTAAAAGGGTTTTGAACAGTACTCAGAGTTTAGTTTTCACTTAATAATATGATGTGGTTCTCTTGCAGACTGAGCAAGGGAAATGCAGAGGAAATAACTCATGTACAGTAATTTCAGACAAGAAGGAGATCCATGCCCCCCCACCTGCCCCAACAGATGTCTTGTTGTTTTGTTCCTAGAATTGCAGACATTCTTTTTCTGTGACCTAGGAATTGCATGTCATCGAACGTCATGAGAGTTGTGCCTTGGTCCTCTCAAGACTGGATATTTTTAGTTTGTTCTGTGTTTCTTACAAAGTTCTATAACCAAAGGTAGAGAAGAATTGAAGAGCTCTTATCCTAAATGAATGTTCTACCATGGTAATATCCTAGGCTACTCCAGAAGTTAAGGGTTTAGATCAAGCACAATAGTAATCTGTATATTCTTGCCTCTTTTGCTTTGCTTTCAAAGTTAGTATCAAACAAAGCACTTAGGCAGAAGCTTCTTGAATATGAATTTAGTAAAGTATTGATGGGAAATTCACTGGTAAAGTTCTTTGCTTTTAATTTCTTCTGAGAATTATTTCTTTCTGGAAGAATGCAGTTATTTAAATCTTCAAGAATGCTGCTCCTTTTTCTGAGGAGCATTTAACATGAGGACAGCTACTTTTTCTTTACCTCTCCCCACATATTTTTCTCCTTTTCAATTGAATGTTTTGGGGATGTGACCTCTTACTTATTTTAGGGGCCATATCACCAGTGTGTTCTGAATTTCTCTGGGAGTACAAACAATATTCTATATAAGCAGCCTTTCAAGTCACATTTGCCTTTCAAGGAGGGCTCAGCTGAAAGGCTGTGTGTCTACACTGTGTGCTCTCTCACATGTCCTCTCCTAAGGCCAGTAACTCCAACTAGTACAGTGCAGAGTGAACAGCCACTGATTGGACCATGATCTAGAAGAAATACTAAAGTTGCTTTCGTCCTGAGAGAGTCCAGCTTTGTTTGAACTCCCTGAGGCTCTGAGCACAGATGGACTTGTTGAGTGATTTAGTATCATCCATAGCCTAAGAACTTTTTCTTTGGAGTGTCATGTATTTAAATGCATACAAGAGGTGTTAGAGTCCTATTTACATGCTTTTATACCAATTTGTTGCATGTTTATTTCAAATTTTTTTTTCTTCTGCCTGTGTTTCAGGCCCACTCAAATTATTTAGCTTATTATTCTTTATAATAGTTGTTCTTAAATTCTAATTACAATGCATCTGTGTGTTTTTCCAAGCATTACAATATATTTTGGTCTTCTGATCACTCCAGATAGGATGAAAAATGAAAATATAATAGAAGCGATTTATTAAATGACATAGGTTTTAACTGGTTTAGGTTTGGTAAACCTTTGATCTCTTTTCCCCCACAGTGAAAATCTATGTTCTCTGTATCACTACAGGAGCTACAGCTGGGTCAGGAACACATGCAGCTGTGTATGTGATGCTGCAAGGCTCCTTGGGAGATACTGGCAGAAGAAAGTTAATTAGAAATGGAGATAAAAATTTCACTAAAGGAAAGGTATACTTATAAGTTCCGCAAGATATTTTTTCACTTTTAGAACCCAGTCCAATTAATGTGGATTTAGTGGGAATAGGGAAGTCTACAGAGTCCAGTTTACAACACTCTGTGATAAAGTGTGTGTCCATCAATATCTCTACCTTACGTGGGAAATACCAATCCTTATGCAACTGATGCTAGCAATACTGACAGCTAATTAAGTGACTATCAAGTGCTTTCATATTGAATTTTATGTCCAAATTTTAATACTTCTTTTCTGCCCATGTCATTCTTCAGACTAGGGCATCCTTCCCTGATTTCTACTGTCTACCCCTCAGTCTGGCTCTTGGTCTCTCTCCAGACTGTCAGACACTACCCTCCATGGTTTTCTTAGGTGCACCAGGAGGGTCTTTCATTCACTGTGTGGGAGTGAGTCTTGTAGCTCATAGACATAGACCAGTCATAAGTCCATTATTGCTGCCAGAGATGCATTTCCTTGATGCATTGTCAGTATAAGCAGAAATTGGAGGGAATTTAGGTACTGAATGTGCCAGAAACATGGGTAGATTTACAGCAAAATGCATGTCTTTGACATACCTTGTGCCTGTTGGAAGCTCTGGACAGAGGAAGTGAAATTCTCTGCTGAAAAGATCACAAGATATTTTAAACATGGAATAAACAAATTGCTTGTATTTACTCTGGCTCGTTTTTGAAAACAAATTTGAGGATTGAAACAATTTTATAAAGATTCTGAAACAAACATTTGTTACAGAAAGTTTGGGTTGGAATAGCTAAAGTTTAGAAAAAGGTCCACCACCGTGGACTTGCAACTAGTTCGTTATTTTTTTTCTGTTGGTGTTGGCTTCCAAAAAAAAATGAGACTTTTGCCAAATCTCCAATCAACTTCCAAATCAGCCTAGACTGATAGCCAAAGTAAAGACATGGTATGTGCGATTAGGGGAGCTCAGCTCCTAACTATCCCTAGCCTCACCAATCCAGTGGGAATTGAAAGTGGGTATTATATTGCTGGATTTCACCTACTTGAAATACTGATTCATAAAAATGTTGGAGTTTAAATCTTTATTTCTGAGGGATTAAATACCGTAGATAAGGCTACTCTGTTTTGATAAAGACACATTTGTCTTCCCTAATGCTGAAGCTCAGATTATGGTTTGCTGATAAGCTGATTTTACTGAATTTTAGAGCTGCAGCCCTTTTGTCCTCATGAAGTAAAGTTAGTTTAAACTAAGTTTTACTGTATTTCTTCTTAAATCATAGTCCCACAAGTGAGCAATCTGATTTCTAGACTGGTAATTTTTAATGAAGAGGGACCAGGGATGCATGTCTAGAAATGCTGACTAAGAAAGCAGAAGTGAACCACAAACATTTATAAGCGGAAGTGTACATTTATAGTATTTGCATCTACATCAGTTTAGCTCCGAATTTTTCTCTCTTACAGAGTAAGATGCAGATCTGGCATGTAGCCATCTCTTCATTATTTATTTGTCATTTTATAGGAGCAGTGTGTCAATATAATACAGTATCCTTATATTTCTAAATGTAGATATCAGCACAGGAGTATTTTAGGGCTCTGGAAAGAAATTACTTGTAGATAAGTAATAGAGAAACACATCAAAGTTTTGATTCACTCTTTGTTCAGTGAAAATAAAGGTATTTGGTTAATTGAAAAGTATAAAATTATTCTGCAAGAAAGGCTCCTGCCTATTCAGCGATATTTTTTCATTATATGTTTTGGAAATTTCCCAATGTTTTCTTCCATTTAAAAGTAATCTCCAAAAAGACTCTCAAGTGTAGAATGTCTCTTTCTATACCAACCCAATCACATATTGTGCCAAGCACCCCTGCAGTTGGAGAGTCTGCACTTGGTGGTTTAGGGGATTTGGAGTATAAGAGGCAGAATTTGCATTTGGAATCTTAACAGTTGTTCTGACATTTTGAAATGTGCTTTTCCTTGCAATATTTTTCCCCTGACTATACAGTAACAGCTACTGAACTGGAACAGTGTTTCTGTTGGAAATCACATCAAAATATGGTGTTAGTCTCACAGAATGTCAGGGTTGTTACAAGCAACAGTTTAACTACGCAGAGATACATAGAAATGTTTAAATATTCAGCAAAGTTTGCAGCAGATTGGAAATATTCTTCTCTCATTTAACAGGTTTTTTATTTTCATGAGCTAAGTTACATGACAGTGAAAGAGTGAATTAACATCTTATATCTGAAAAGTTGCTTTGTGCCTTTCCAAAGTCCTAACACCTGTGAGACCATCAGAGAACTTGGAGGTAACGTAATGCGCATGATATTATTAATTCACCAGTAAGGCTCTGTAGCTCACCCCTAAGAGGGCAGCGCTGTCACCATTGAGTGCTGAGCTTCTGGTGATGTGCTCATAAAAATGGCTGTGAGGACTTGTCCTGCAAGAACCGTAGTCTTTCAAATTGCTATGACATTGATGCCTTGTTTGATGTTCTCCTAAAAGCCGTGAGGACAGACAGTGCAATCTCAGCACACTTCATGCGGTTTAGGTTTCATGAAATCCTAATAGTATTTATTTAAGCTTTGTGAGTCAGTTTAAGCCTGGTAGATGTTACCTGCTTATGAGCAGTTTCTTGAACCAAGTATACTCAGCACAGACCTTCTCTGAAAACCAGGGCCCAGTTGTATAAAATCTTTACCGTATCTCCATGTGCTTCTGATATACAATGCTTTTCAGCAAATGTAATTCTTGATGCTTCTTTATATGGCCTTTGGCAGACTTTCTGTATGGTCTGTCATTTGGTTGTGAGTTATCCAAAAAATTCCCTCTTTGAGAATGTGGGGTTTTTTTCACATCAGTTCCATCAAAACCAGTAAAGTACACTGAATGTGTTATGACTGATATTCAAGTATTTTAATCTAGGTTTTATGAAACTGGCCAGTATTTTAAGTAGTCTATGTTACACTAAATTTTCTGAAAATTTTTTCTTCAATCTATTAGTATTTGAAAGATATATTCTTTATCCTGCCCTATATTTAGACATCGACTGCTCAGGTTGGTGCCATGGTAACTGCAGCACATACAAAAATTTTCAGTGAGAGGTGACTGTTGGTGTTCAGTTTCAGTACTCACTTACAGATAAAGCACTGACAAATTAAAAAAAAATACTTTGGGAAAAAGTCCATGTGTGCCAGGATACACTAAGAAGAATCAGAATATGGGGCAGTGTCCTGAGGTTGCAAGTAGGAAGCCAATAAGTCCACATCCCACCACATTGACAGTGCTGCTGTTTTGTGACTGCAGATAAACCTTCTCTATGGAAAGCATGCCTGACATGATTAAATAGTTGACAAATGTCATTGATCCAAATGTCTTAATCACAGCAGTAGGCTGTTGTCCAAGATACTGTTATACAGAAAGGAACACTAGATTTAGTGTCTGGTCATCATAGAATCATAGAATTGTTAAGGTTGGAAGAGACCTTCCAGACTAAGTCCAACCCTTGACCCAGCACTGCTAAATCCACTACTGAACCATGTCCCTGACTACCTGTTTCCCTGGGAAGCCTGTTCCAATGCTTGACAACAATTTCAGTGAAGAAATTTTTCCAACTATCCAGTCTAAACCTCCCTGGATGCAACTCAAAGCCATTTCCTCTTATGCTGTGGCTTGTTACCTGGGAGAAGAGACCACCCCCAACCTGGTTGAAACCAACCTCCCCCACCAACCTCCCTCCTTTCAGGCAGTTGTAGAAAGCAATCAGGTCTCCCCTGAGCCTCCTTTTCTCCAGGCTAAACACCCCAAGTTCTGTCAGCTGCTCCTCATAGGATTTCTGCTCCAGACCCTTCACCAACTTTGTTGCCTTTTCTCTGGACTTGCTCCAGCACCTCAGTGTCTTTTAGAGATGGGCCCAAAACTGAACATGGGATTCAAGGTGTGGCCTCATCAGTGCCAAGTACAAGGTGATAATCCCTGCCCTGGTCCTGCTGGCCACACTATTTCTGATACAGGCCAGGATGCCTTTCGCTGCCTTGGCCACCTGGGCACATGCTGACTCATGTTCAACAGCTGTCAACCAGAGCCTCCAGGTCCTTTTCCACCAGGTAGTTTTAAAGCCACTCTTGCCCAGTCCTGTAGCATTGCATGGGGTTTTTGAGACCCAAGTGCAAGACCTGGCACTTGGCCTCCCTGTATCTTCTGCAGTTGGCCTTGGCCCATTGATCTAGCCTGCCCAGATCCCTTTGTGGGGTCTTTCTGCCCGCCAACACTCCCACCTGACTTGGTGATGTCCACAAACTGACTGAGGGTACCCTTGATCCCCTCATCTAAATCATCCATAAAGATATTAAACAGGACTGGCCGCAGTGCTGAGCCCTGGGGAGCACCAGTGGTGATAAGCCACCAGCTGGATTTAACTCCATTCACCACCAGTCTCTGGGGCCTGGCTATCCAGCCAGGTTTTACCCAGAGAAGAGTGCACCCATCAAAACCATGAGCAGCCATTTTCTCTGGGACAATGCTGTGGGAAATTGTATCAGAAGCTTTCTTAAAGTCCAGCTAAACAATTTTCACAGCCTTTCCTTTATTCACTAAGCAAGTCACTCAGTCATAGAAAAAGATCAGGTTGGTCAAGAGGGACCTGCCTTTCATAAAGCCATGATGGCTGAGCCTGATCCCCTGATTGTCTTATCTGTGTTGTGTGATGGTACTCAAGGCGATCTGTGCCATGACCTTCGCTGGCACCTCGGTCAGGCCTGTAGTTCCATGGATCCTCTTTCTGACCCCTCTTGTAGATGGATGTTACATTTGCTAATTTCCAGTCAATTCCTGGGTTGGCTGGGACTGCTCGTAAATGATGGAAAGAGGCTTGGTGAGCACTTCTGCCAGCTCCCTAGGTACCCTTGGGTGAATCCCATCCAGTCCCATATGTGTGTCTATATGCTGTAGCAGGTTGCTGGTCCTTTCCCCTTGTATTGTAGGGCCTTCATTCTGCTCCCTGTCTCTGTTTTACATCTCAGGGTGCTGGAAGATCAATTGGTCTTACTTTCAGAGACTGAGGTAAAGATGGCAGTAAGTACCTCAACCTTTCCCTCAGCCTTTCCTGACTCTGTTTGTGGCACTCTTGGTTACTTGCACTCCCTCAGGGCTTCTTCTGTACATGGGAGCTTGGACACCATTGTTTACAGCCCTGCATCCTGTCACCTGCTGTGGCACAAGCTGCAGGCTCCTGGGGGGCTCTCTCTGCTACCCCTGAGGTTCCTTTGGGAAGATCCCCTGTGTACCACACTGCAGTGTTCAGCTGCTGATTGTGCCAGCACTGGAGCGGCTCATCTTGGCCACTTGACTGCTGCTTTTGGTGACACCATGTTTAAATCCATTGAGTAGAAGTATTAATCAGATGGGAACTAGGAAAATATGGAATGCCACCATAGTGAAGGAAAGACTGGTGAAGGTTGTCAGAAACTGCAAGGAGAAAGGCAGAAAGAAAGAACATTACTAAAGCTTTATAAAATCCTAGGAGGAGGTGACAAACACCTGAGTCATGTGCAAGGCTCATTGATACCTCCAGGACGGCATTTCCCAGTCACTGGTTACAGTCAGTGAGAGATTTATAAGGGACAGAGTCAGAACATCCCATTGCAATCACCCAGCTTGTCTGTATAGCACTGGCCAATGTTTAGAGCTGTGTGAATAATTAATTTTGCTTTCCTGACACATTCTTGCAGGGCGAGAAAACATGTAAAACTTTGTTGTGAAAAATTAAAAACTGGGCAATATTAATTAATGCTAAAATTAACTGCAAGAGGGGATTACTTAATTCTGTCTATATAGATCTTAAAAATAAATCACATAAGCAACATTTTTAAAGCTGAAATGCATCTCAGTTTTACTTGCCTGTGTTATGCACATTTGTTCCAACATAATGACTTAAGCATCTGCTGCAGGAAGGGAGTGATAGTTATCTTCTTTCTTCATTTGGACATTTATCTTAAAATGAAATTAGTTAACCTCAGAGAGTACCTGCTGCTTTCTTTGTAGGAAATTGTCTCATTATATAGACTTATTTTAGATAGGCCAAGTTGGGTAAGTGAATTTTTTGCCCTGTTCATTTCAGGATTTTGATAAACAAGGTAATTTTAAAATAAAATACAGCTAAATGTATTAGCTTGATTTATAAAAATATTAAAATAATTATGGTTAATACAAGTGTGCATTTTTCAGGAAATAAAATATTCAATCATTTTTTCTCAATGCAGCAAGAACTAAATTAAATTCAGTTCAAATTAGAAAATATACCTAACTCCAAATGAATGGCTACCAGTGGTGAAGTTTAAATCTAGCTGGAAAATTGTTTCAAAGCTTAGGGATACTTTTCTTTTAAATATTAGAGAGTCATACGATTTTCTGTCTAAATTTGTCAAACTTTAACTTCCAGGAAGTGAATTTTGTCACACTTTTGAATGCTAGTTTGGATAGCTCTCTTACACCAAATTTCTACTGCCTTTGACAGTATTTATGACAATAAGAAAATCAGTATGCCTTTGACAAGTTAAATAGATTATTCTGCTAGATTCACTGAAAGGAAGGCTTTCCAGTGATTTATTAACTCTCACAGATCTTTTCAGAGCACTCTTCAGTTTAGCACCCTACTTTTTCAAGTGTCATAACTGGAGATTGTGTTTGTATAATCTCTGCAATCTTGTTTTCTTCCAGATAAATCATGGAAATTCTAAAAAGCATAAGCTTATTGACTGGCCTTTCACATTTCACTGCAATGAAATGTTCTTGAAAATATTCTCTTTTTAGAACTGTACTTGGAGACATACAAGTTAGACGTTTTATTGTCCCATTATTATATTTGATTATAGTGTCTTAATCAAAATATTAAATGATGTGCATTACTAAAGTTGAAGAAAATTACATTCATCCTATTTTTTTTGGCCTGTTAAACCAAATCTCAAACTTGTATGGTTATTAAAACAGTCCAACATCAGATGGGATTGAATCAGTCCAAAGTGATGTTTGTCTTTTGTTTGTGTTTTGTTGTTTTGATTTGATTTTCAAATCTCTTTTGTTTGATATAATTTATGATTACAGCTTTGGATGTGGCTGATGCTACTGATCTATGTAGCAGTCCTTTTGCATTTTATTAAATACATTCTACTTAAAGTCTGGTTGAAATGTCTTTAACTAGTTAGCAGAATAGTCATAGCTACTGATCATTATAAGATGCCCCTATTCTTTCTTACTCCTGCTGCTGTTTTGTGCATAAAAATTTTGTTTCAAAAAGATTTCTTTCCAGTTATGCAAAGCTTATTGACATAAGATCAGTGTAGGGCAAATATATTTGGGTTTTGTTACTACTTCTATTCTTTCACTGATTCTTCACTAATCTTGTTGAAGATTGATAAACTATGATAAATGTGGGTTATTGGAAACTTCTAATGATTCATTCATTATGATCTGTGTCACTTTTTTCATGCAGAGATAAAAATTTTCAATGAATTTATAGCTGAGAATTTAACATAATACAAAAGTATGCTTGCAGAAACATGAGTCTAGAAGGAAATTGTGGGTTGGCTTTTTTTCAGCATGAAAACCCCTATTTTTAAAGAAGAATTTGTACAGAACAGTGCAAGGCAGTGATGGCACAGTCAGAGGCACTGAGATGAGTGCCTCATCCTTCCACTGAGATGAGCCAAGACAGCACTGCTACCAGTTCTTGCCATCACTGCTGCTTACTACCCAGTATTTCCACCTCTGAAATCTGCTGGCACAGTGACATACATTTGCTCTGTCCAAATGTTTATTTAGTTTAAGCAGTTAATACCATTAGTGATTTGGGCTTTTTCACTTGGTCTATATTGATAAAATTTGGCTGATACTGATTTTGTGGTTATCCTGGCACAACTGAAATGGTGATTACGTGCATCTAAGAGAAGGCAGTGATGTGACAAGCATTTGGGACAGGGTGGGGAGGGTCTGTTTAGCGCAACTGGAAGAGCCCATAGGACTACAGTCTGAAGGGGCAAAAGTAATTTTTCTCTTTTTTCTTCTTTTCCAGGAACGTTAACACGCTGTTTCTGATTGGGCTCAGTGTTACAGGGGTCCTTTATTTTGCCTACCTGTGTTAAAACTCCTTTGTTTTCAGCAGAGTTTCTCCAGATTAACAAATGAGCTCCAAATAACCAGGCAGCAAATCAATAGGTTCCCTAAGCTTAATAGAAAAGGTGCTTTATCTAGACACTCTGACTCCTTTTCCAATAAAAGCCTATTAAAATGATACTAACATTAGCAGTATGGGAAATCACTTGTGCATACAGGTTGATGAAATGAAGCATATGGTGTGTCTTGACTTGCCATTTTCAGTTCTTCTGGGAATATCATCATTAACCAACCATTAAGTCTCAATACCAAGCCTGTAAAATGACTGGCATTTATAAAGGTAAATATTGCACACTGACTGTTCAAATGCTTCTTCTGTTACAAGAGCTATTGCAGCTGCTGCAGACAGTGATATGTTGCCAGCACTGACACAGAAAAGTACTGCATAAACTCATAATAAACTGGGTCATAGATTCAAAGAAAAGGCTCAAAACATGGGTTCCAGGAAAAGAAAGAAACATTTGAAAAAAATCTGAAAAGGAGTTAAGAAAAAAACAAACTTTAAATATGCCGAAAGGATTGCTGGAATTATTGTTATAAATGAATTTTTTATTCCTTATTTTCTTAGCCAAGAAGTATGAAAAGTACCAATTCTGGTTTTGCTAGGGCAGCTCTTCTAGGTCACAGAGGATGTACAGCTCTACCATTGTCAATCTTAGCTGCTCAGACTTGCAGAATATCTTTTTTTCTCCAGGCAATGTTAATTAAGAAAATTTAGTGGTCTGTACACACATACAAATTGCTTTAATGCTATTCTGAGAAAATTCAATATAAGCTCTGCTGAGTTAGACAATATGTATTATTATCAATATTTAAGGTGACTTTTCTCCATTCAAACCTGATTTGCTAGTAGTAACTAAAAAACAATTAACATTTTTTTCCCTAGGGGGAAATGGTAAAGATAAATTTCATATTCTATAGGTTTGCTTATTTTCTGTGTTTCCTTCCTCTCTCTGTTTCTCTTTTTACAGAAGAATTAACCCTCCAGTAATTTAGAAGGTCCCCATTTGTAAGTCAAATAAAAGATAGAGTATGACATATAAGACTTGTCAACAACTCAAGTATTTAGAAAATTTTATGCCTAATTCATGGTCTCAGATGAATCCACAAAAATGTTAGCTAAATTATTATTAATAACTGAATTTCATAAAATTAGAATGAAATATATGTAATAATCTCTCTGTTTGCAGACAGCTTGAGAGGAGGAAAGTGAATTAAATTTAGCAAATAAATTATCTCTAGCCAATTGTTTTTAGCTCTAATAATTAGAGTTGCTGCTCTTTCTGTGTTCCTTTTTGGTCTCTTGACTACAATAAAGCTCATTACACTGTGTAGATTTTCAAGTGTACACATAAAGAGAAAATTTAATCTTGTCCATGAAGTGAGTTTACCCCAGATGACACAATTTCTAGTCTATTTAATAGTTCCTTAACTTGCAGTTTATTAGATGTTTGAATAGTCTGCAGATTTGACCATGGATTTCTGAGATTTTACATTCTCTAAAGCGAGCTCATTAAAATGGAACATTGACCAATGATAAAGGAGTGTGTCTAACACAAACCAAACATCAAAGCTTCTGCAAATGTTTATTCCATCAAAATATATTTATTTTCATAGCAAAAAGGATTTGGAAAACTTTTTGTGTGTTAAGTATATAACACACAAAATATAACTAACTTGCTTTTATCTGTGGCTGGATCCTCCAGGTCATAGATAACCCATAGCACATGCTGCACCTGATTTATTAAGTCACTAAGTACTAAAAGTTTGTTAACCATCAAACTTGGTGCAAATCAGACCCAACTATCCTTCTGGAGACAGCACAAGTCTAGAAGCCAGCAGAACATTGTCTGTAGTTTTCCTATATTCCTAACTCTTCTTTCTAAGAGTAGATCACTGACAACAGATTTTTTGGGAGATGCTGATGATCATACCACTAAATCAGTCATTCTCTGGAAAACTTTTATCTTAAAAAGAAATTATTCTAACAAGTATCTGTCAAGAGCTTTCTCATGTGTTTCCCATAAAATAACTGTGCTTGTTTCAGCTGGAGTAGAATTCATTTTCTTCACACTGGCTGGTATGAGGCTCTGTTTTGGATTTGTGCTGAACACAGGGTTGATAATATAGAGATGTTTTTATTGTTGCTGAGCAAGGCTTGCACAGAGCCAAGGCCTTTTCCTCTTTTTGTGTTGCCACGCTCGTGAGGAGGCTGGGGGTGCATGGGAGGGTGGGGGGAGACACAGCCAGGACAGGTGACCCCAACTGACGAAAGGGATATTCCAGACCCCATGGCATCATGCTCAGTATATAAAGTGGGGGGAAGAAGGAGGAAGAAGGGACATTTGAAGTGATGGCATTTTTCTTCCTAAGTAACCACCACATATGCTAGGGCCCTGCTCCTGGATATGGCAGAACACCTGCCTGCCCATGGGAAGCACTGAATTCATTCCTTGTTTTGCTTTGCTTGTATGCATGGCTGCTGCTTTCCCCATAAAACTTTATCTTAACCCACAAGTTTTCTAGCTTTCACCATTCTCATTCTTTCCTTGATCTTGCTGGTAAGGAGGCAAGCAAGCAGCTCTGAGGGGCTTGGATACTGCCTGGGGTTAAACTTCAACATTCATGCATTAATATAAGCATAATCATTTGCAAGAACTAGCAGAAATTTTAGGATAAATTTTCACATTTTGTGAACTTAAAATATTTTATTACGGACATACACAGGGGTCTATATGTTTCTTACTTCAGTCTGTGTTTTTCAGTCATCTCTTAACTTTGTGTATTTTTGATACATTTTATTTAATAAGTGTAACAAATTCATTTTATTCAGGCATGATGGTATAACTTAACCAATGCAATTAAAGCTGGGATAAAGGAGTGATCAAATTAATATCACAATTGAGGTAAATTAAGAGATCAAGTTAACGGCATTCAATCATCAAATTAGTCCAATAGGTAATAAAATAGTATGGTTGTGTTGACACTAAACCTTAATTTTTTTTTTTTATTTAGCTAAGGAAAACATGAAGAGGAGCCTGCAGTTCTGCATTCCATCTAGAATTTCAGCCGTTTCAATGTATTTGCTCTGGTGTTAAATTCACTAAGCTGCTGATAACCTTGACTCCTTGTGAAGTATAGCTATTCAAGTGCCTCTTTCAGATTTTTTCCTTAATATCATTGCCTCATTTTCCCATTTCACACGACAACTTAAGCATAATAAGGCAGATGTGATGATTAGATGGTACATTGTAGCAGTTTTTCACTAATATGACCTTTCTGTCTAGAAGTTAGAGAGTAATTAGTAACAGGTTGATTATTATTTTTAGGACACTGTTAAAGGTGTGGTTCACAAACATGCACACTTTCAATTCACATGTAAAGATATTAATGAAAAAAAGAGAAACAAAAGTGGAAAAAATTTAATTTTTTTCTGTTTCTGGGGATTCTTTTTAAAGTGGATGGTCAAATACTATCTGCAATTTTAAGCTCAATATTTGAGCTTATGCTGTGTCTTATTAATTTGCAAGCTGGTTAGGCTCATCTTTGTGACACGAATCTTTCAACAATTCTGCAGCTGGAAAACCTGTCCAGGAATGAAACTGATTGGTGGAGCAAGAGAACTGCTATTCTCTGTTTCATCTCTATATAAACCTTTAGGGGTGATGTCCTCTTGCTCTGGAAGAGCAACTTCAGTGTGAATTACATTGGGAAGACTTCAAGACTTCTCAGGACTCAAGTGTTTTCATTATTATTGCTACAGTCCCTTCAAAACCATCTTTGCATCTTTAAATCATGCTGGAAATTCCATCATAAATAACACTAGATTTTAACCTTTATCAACCCCAGTAGAAATGAGATAATAATTCATAAATCTATAAAGCAAAAAAGGTGGAAAGTCTCTGTGTCGAGAATTTAGTGTCTGTTTTTCCGCTGGGGAAACAGGGAATAATTTTAACACTCACAAAAAGCCAGAATCACATATTGTGAAATTGTTGAATGTCACGATATAGCACAACGATATATCACAATGTTCTTCAGGAATCTTACTTATAAATATTTAAAAGTACTGTGGCTTTTTCAACTGATAGAGAATAGCAGAACTTATTTAAACATAGTTTTATTTAATATTTTTCCTTTAATCCAATTACTTATACTGAAACTAATCCTACAAATTAATCCAAATCTATGTCATTCTTTCCTAAGAGATTCCTTCTGTGATGCTCATTTCTACCCTTTTCATTCCCTGTATTTCATTTCTGAAATAGCCCTTGGGGTCTATTTTGTTGTGAGTAAGATATGTTTAAAATATATTCCCTGTAGATCATTAAACATCAATTTTGGGAAGGAAAATTTCTCATGAAGTGAGCATAAGCAACTTAGAGAGCTGTGTGGGCAAAGAGGTAGTTTAGCTGTAAATTGCAGAACCACAAAGGGAATAAATACTTCTTAATGCAGGCATTTAGCATGTTTAAACTTGACATCTCTGGTTCTGTTGGTATTTATTGAATTAGTAAAAAAACCCCTGATTTTCTTGTCACTTTCATATTTCAAAATAAACTGATAAATTAGTTACACAGTTCTGTTTCCATATGACTTCTGATTCTGAATTTTTCAGATGGACATTTTTCAAGTGGAGGCAGTAGATATTGGTATTCTGCAAAGGATGGTTGTTGAAAAAGAGAGAGGATCTGACTGGTTTCTGGAGGAGGTTGCTTTGAAAGAGTCTCCACCTTCAGGGACAGAAACACTGTTTATGGCTCAAACATGGCTTAAAGACAAACATGATGGAAGAAGATCTGCCTCAGTAACTCTGGATGCCATAGGTCAACACTATCTTCAAACTATCATCCACTAAGAAATTCATTCCAAACTGGAGAATGTAGCTATAGGATTTGCTTCCACAAACAAGTTGTGATTTAAAATATTCTGGTAGAACATTGTCATTATAAAGGGAATTAGTATGTCTGAACACTTTGTGTTTTAGTACCACTTAATAATCACTATTTTCCAGAGGATAATATCTGCTTTGTTACTTCAGATTTTCAGTGGTGTGAATGCCAACAAATTTGTCCTATTCCTTTTAACAAATTCCAAGTCTAACTTCTACACTTGCAAACTATTTTTAAAGCTTCTAATACCAATTACTTTCTAGGCAGAGTGAAAATGAGGTAAAAAGTGAGGAAAACTCAGTTCAGGCAGTAGAAAAAAATGTCTCCATTGTATTCAAGACGATTAATTTACCTTATTTAGGCTACACTGTTTGGACAGCTTTTGCCAGAAACTGGAGATACTTTTGACTGACACCATGTGAGTAATCAGGCCACAGAGGAGCACTTTGGACCCCACTGCCTGTGGCTCTTTGTCAAGACAGGGAGGGAATGTACACCCTCCCTGCCTCCCTCCCAGTGTCATGATTTCAGTCCAAGTATGGATTTCAATACAATCTGGTGTGCAAGCTGGGAGGAACCACCACACACTCCAACCAGATCAGTAGGCACCAAAGCTCAGAAATGTACCTCTTAGACAGATGTATCTACTTTCCTGCCTCTCAGAGAAGTTATTGATAGTATAAATGAGTCCTTGGATTACAGAACATGTTCTATTTTTTTTCTTCTTAACTTCCCAGGCATTTGCTGGCACTTGTCCAGCAATAGCCTCTTGAGACTGAAGAAAATCCTAGTTCAATCAATTTCCTCTGTTGTATGATGTCTTATTTTTGATCATTTGAGACCTGGAAAAAAAGAAAAAAGGAGGAAACTGCTAATGTGCAAAAGCAAATAATTTCAGCTTTGGTTTTGTTTGTATGTTGAGACTTCTCTGAAAAAAAAAGGTAATATTTAGTTCTGTTTCTACTAGACTTCATTGATTTGGACAAATATTCCTGTGAGTTTCTTTATACAATAATTGGCAAATCCAATCTTGGTCAGGAACTCAAAAGAAGTCTTCTTATTTTTGGTTCAGGTCGTTACCTAATGTTTACAAGCAGCTTTGATCTACACCAAATCCCAGTGAAATCAATGGGGGCTAATATCTGTGGGAGGAACATCAGGCTCTAGAATGGGCATTAAAGACAACCAATTAGTGCTCATTCATCCAGAGCATAAATTGTACAAATGAAACAGAAATGTTTGAAAATAAGAAATACTTGAATCTTCATGTTACTAACATTTTCCTAGTAAAGAGCCAGCCCTAGACACAGTTTATTTAATAGGATGATATTTAGATGATGCTTAAATAGAAAATCACTGTACATTTCCTAGTTGAATCCTTAATGTAAATGATATAATCCTGAGTCAATTGCCTCACTAGACATGAATACAGACCTTTATTATCATATAGATAATGTTCAACAAAAATATTAATTTGATCTTTTTTTAAATTAGAAGTTCAGGAGAAGAGGAGTACATCTGCCTGGCCTTTAGGAAGAGAGCAAATGAATTCAGGTATAGCTTCTATCATTACACAAATTGTTTTATTAATCAGTTCTGAAATAATAATGTGAGAATATTTTCATCACAATGTGTCATTATACTTACTAGTACTGACAATAGTTTCCCCTTTGTAATAGTCAAAGGTGGCTATAAACTTGGGGAGCTGGTCAATACCCAATGACAGGCTTATAAAATAATGTTCCCCATGTAGAACAAGGCACGTCTTAGAAATTTTATATCAGATAGCTTGTTAATATATGAAAACAGAAACATCCTTAATATTTTTTCCTTTTTATTTTCCTTATTTTATTTGTTCAGAAGGCAGATGGAGGATTTATTTCACAAAGCATCAAGAAGAAACAAAATCAGAATTTGAAAAATTGGCAGAAAATATATCCAAGATGGTTATGGTTTTTTGTGGGTGCAACAGCAAGTCAAATCCAGTTTCCATGGAAAACAAAGTGGAACATCAGACTGAGAACCAAATAACATATGTTGTAAAATAATATATAGATTTGCCTATATTCAAATTTTCCTTGAGTTTCCTTTTAAAGAGAAATAATCATGTAGTGCTGTAAATATTGAAGATATTATTGTTAAATATTCAAGAGAATCAGAGATTAAGTTTTCAGTTGCATGCCAGATTTCATTTTTAATTCCTGACTTCCTCAAGTTCATGATGATCAAGCATATTATTTTTTTCCCCAACAAACAGTCATAGTTAATAATGCATATAATTTTAAATGACATTAATGTTACTTATTCACATTAGAAATCATTATCATATGTAATTTGAATTTGATAGAACAATTACAATAAATGCCCCTAGAAGATAAAACTAAAATGTCCTTAAGTGCCTACAGTCAACCTAGTTCTGCTGCTTTTGGAGTGAATGGGACTTTTGGAACCAAGACTGATGCAGATGGGTCCAGGACTGTGCTGACTCCTTTACAGCCAACTCCCTCTCTTCCTCTCTACCTATGCATTTATCTGTATACCTCTGTTTGGATGCTAACTCATTGTTTTTGTTGATTTCTAGATGCATTTGCCATCCGATTTGGGAATGCTTTATAAAGTGAGACTTGGCCTCCAGAGTTTGGAAAACAACATATATCAGTTGTCTCTTTGTCACTTTAAAATACAGAACACATCAACCCTGGATACCTTTAGTCTCACCATAAATAAAACACTTCCTCTTTCTCCTAATGGAGACAGATGGATTGAATTCCCTATACAGTGGCCATTAAAAGAAGCACTTTCTAGTAGGTATAAATCTACTTCAATGCAGTAGAGTGGTTCAGGAGGTTAACATGTCCTAGTATTACAGTAGAAACCTTTATCAAAACAGAAATTTTTATTGTCTTTATTTAATGATTCATAGAGACTGGATAAGAATTTAAAATGTATGAAGGAAAATATTACCCACTCATCTTAATTTCTGTACCATAAAGTGGGAAATGCAATATTCACTTGATTGCACTGAAGCATTATTTTATGCTAAAAAGAACAGTTTATAAGAAATATCCTTTTCTTGCAATATTGTAATATTTCTGTTCTCTTTTGTTTCATTCTCAGCTGCTCATATTACTGACATTACCAACATGATTTTTATAGCTCATTTACTATTAAGTGATTATGTTTGTTTGCACATTCCAAACAAATATTCTCAGTAAATAACAGCTCAGAACTACATATAAGCCTCAGCTTTATTACCTTTATACACTCCAAATATTTATGCCACCTAAAATTAGCTCAACAATTCTTACACTTGTCACCTTGGTTAAGTAAAATAAAATAAATCCTTTCACTTAAAATCCACCATATCCCCTAATGTACTGCTTACTGAATGCTGCCATATGATGGAACAAATAGTAACTTGAAAACGAATTGATTATTACAGTAAAAAAGTAAGTCAGCTCATCTAAAGTGATCTGAAGTATATGTATAATGAACTAACCCAACACACTTTGGGTTGGAACTTCTGTCCCAGTTTCAGTGAGGTCTCTGAATGCATCCAAAAGTAAGTATGTGGATAATCTCAGTAGAAGTAACAGGGACCGAGGTTTGAGGGGGTTTTTTCATATTTTGGCTGCAATTGAAAGTCTAAAATTTGTATCTAGGCTTTAGATTTTATATTGCTCAGAGGTGTTATTGACCACTTAAACAGAATGGGTACAGAACAGGGCTCAATGGTTTTCATCTCCTACACACAAGACTGAAACAAAGAGGACGTTCAGATTAACATAAAGCACATGAATGCACCCCTTGCAAACGACTGATCACTGTCACATGCAGAAGTATTCAGGATACAGGTACAAGCACACGGAAAATGAGGAGAGAAAAATGCAGCATGGGTGATAAAGGGGGTTGAGACTGGAGTCCCTATGACCTTGGCTCTGTCTCTATCACAGACCTCTTGGAATAATTTCCCCATTCTCTGCTTTTTCTTCTTCTTCTTTTTTTCTTTTTTTTTTTTTTTTCTGGTAATATTTTTATTCTTTGCAAATATTCTGAAATCAAGAGACAAAAAAATCACAAATAGGTATTATCTATAAGTTTAGATAAAAGAATAAAAAAATGAAATAGCTCATTTCTGTGGGTTTTATTTCTTTCCTTCCATGCTTAAGATATTTCCAAGGAGGGATTTGTAACCAGTGAAGAAAAAAAAAACTAGGACAGCGGTTCCCCCAAATCTATGCCATTTATGTTCAAGAGACCTTTAAGCAGCTCCACAGCAGGTGGTAC
This sequence comes from Donacobius atricapilla, assembly GCA_013397315.1. Lineage (NCBI taxonomy): Eukaryota > Metazoa > Chordata > Aves > Passeriformes > Mimidae > Donacobius > Donacobius atricapilla. The sequence continues at coordinate 219,910 of WBMY01011116.1, forward strand.
ACATGAAGTTAAAAGTGATCCTTACAGACAAATTTACTCACAAATTATTGTGAAAACAAGACATGCTTTTTGACAGCTTTCTAAACCTAATTTATTTTCTGCCTTTTCTCAGCTAAAAGCAAAACTGGTATTGTATTAATTGGAATGGAAAACAGTTAATCACACTCACCATAACCAGAAGCCATGTGATGCTAAATTTCAGATACAGCCTGTCATTCATAGAGTGCCTTAGTAGTTTATCTGTTATATTTTCCTTTTTAAAAAAAAAAAATCTGCTTGGGATTGTAATGAAGCATTTGCTAATGGCTAAATGAAGCCATCAAAATGCAGTTGATAGAGTACAGGCCCTCAAGATCTGCCAGTACACACTTGTGCCTTTGGGTGTATTAATGAGCAGAGGCCTCCAGCTGAGTGAGTATATACATAAGTAGTTTCCCTTTAGTGTACCTTCCTCTGAGATGCTTACACCTCAAGAATCCAGAGGGGTGACATGGTGTTCCCTCTCTCCTCTCATATGCAGGGCTGTTCAGAAGGACAATTTTTCACTACTGTAGCTTTTAAGGCAAAACAATTAAATATTGAAAAGGTGAAAAAAAACCCCTAATATGCTACTTTCAAGCTGATTATTCACATAAATTTAACAGAGAGCTATAATTCATATTGATATTATGAAATAATTAGAATTTTATAAAATTAATGGTGTTGTAACATTTGTAACTGTTATCCTTGTTGTATGTAACTGATTTTCAGAGACTCCTTCAGTCTTTCCCCTTTCCAATTTATTCAGTACACTAGAGAGATAAAAGCTTGGTTGGTACACTTGTGATCTGCTTGCACTACCTGAACAAAGACCACTATTTAAGCATTCTAGCCCTCCTACCCTTACCTACATTAATGTCCCTCAATTGCCCTTCTTTGTATAATGGACTCTCCTGGTGCTATCCATGGTGTGATCTGATCCAAGGTTCATGAATGCAACCTGTCGACTTGACTCCAGTGTATCAGGGCCACGATGAGGTTAAAGACCTAACTTGCTTTGGCTGGACTCACCTGGAACCTCCAGCCATGATGGGCTTAGGATGTCCCAGTCAGATCATGCCTAAGCTACATCGTATGTGTGGATTTCTCTAGTTCCCTCTCTGCCCCCCTCTTCTTCACAGACTTTGGACCTATGTTGTACCCTAATTCTCATTCCTTCTCTGGCCCTTTCTCCTTCTGCCCCCAGCTCAATCACCAGGATGGATCCCAGGTCTTTTTCACTGTTAGCTGCATCTGGGACTGCAGGCGGCTCTGCCTCCCTCATGCAGATGCTGCAGAACCTGGGCAGAGAGGTCATTGCCTGAGCTGGGGTTGTGCTCAGCTTCTGCCTTGTCCACTCATGGGGCAGGTCCACTGCTCTTTGACACAGTGATAAAAAAATCAAACCTTCCAAATGCAATCCATTCGCTTTTGTTTTGGACTGGTCCAGCCTCACTTCTCAAATTTCAGATCTAGGAGATAGCGGCAAAACAATTATGAGGAAAACACTGCAAAAAAAAGAAGAGTTTTGCTATTATTTTCAAGTGCTTGAATTTTATTTACATCTGACTGTAGAATGTCTTGTTGTCAAATAGCTGTGCAAGGTTGTGGCACAGTCTTAACAAGATCTCTTTTTGCTTGATATTGCAGTGATTACATAATCTAACAGTATTTTCAAGAAATATTTTGAATGAGAGAAATTTAGTGCATACAACTGTATGTATACATGGTACTCATGGTGACACAGCGGATAGATCCATCCTCTAGTCATTGCAGAATGTACATCAGGGAGAGAAAAATTAGGTACTCTGCCTTAAAGTATTTTAAAATTTACCCTTTAATCCATTCTCATACTTCCTACATATTATTTTCCAAATTTTCTCACACAGTAAAATAATATGGGTTTATGTTGCAATACTGAATTTTATTTTAGTCATTTCTAGTTATTATGGATGCTGTTGACTTGGGAGAACTGGAAAAAATTGTTCTTTCAATCAGCAGTGGACCAGGTAAAATACTTTTTAACTTTTAAAGTCAGTCACGTAAATCAAACTAGCCTCCTGTTAAAGGCAACTAAGTCACTTCCAGAGTTAAATCCTAATTAATTTCTTTTGGCTATTTTTTCTAAAGGGTAGTGTTTTATAAAGAAAATTTTACATTTTGAAACATTAAAATCCTGGGATCTAAAGATTATAACATTATTGCGTGAAGAAAGTAAACTATTCCTTTGCATACAAGGAAAAAAGAACAGAAAATTAAGATGAATATAATTATATTCTGTGCTTAATACGTGCTCTACTAATAAGTTATCTAGGAGAATAATAATAAGTCAAGTAAGAAATTGGTATTGTTTAATTTTCCTTCTGTGATTCAAGTATTTTCAGTGTTCCCCCCCCTCCTCCCCAATTCTGTTTTCTCCCTGCGACATTTAGAGGGAAATTTTACCTCTGTTTGGCAGTCAGCAAGTTCTGTCACTGAACTTCCTTAAAATTGTCTTGACCTCAACATCTCTCTGCTTTACCTGCAGGATAAAGCTGTCATGGTACTAATTCAAAGAATTAATTATAAGTTTTTTTAAATCGTTAATGAAATTTTCTACATATAATTGCAAATCATTACTATGCATTACCCTTGGCCATTTTCAGATAGTTTTCTAGGGAAACAAGGATTCTGTGTTTGTACTTTATCTCTTTTCGTTGTTGCTGTTTGCTCATCTAGAGGCTCCCCACATAAACCTTTTAGGCACAGCACCCGATTTCAGCCAAGCATGTGAGGTGAGATTCGGGCATGTACCAACCCCTGGGCTGGTCAACACATCCGCAGCCCAGCACGGCCGGCCTGGGTCACGCCCAGGGGAGAACGGTGCGGGGCTGCCGCTGCTCCGGAGGGGAAGGGCAGGGACAGCCCTGCCGTGCTGCGGGGAGCAAGGCCTGAAGCCCACTGCTCTTGTTTCCCACAGCTGTGAAAGTTAACTACAGCCATCTGTCTGACTGACAGGCACTGAATGTGGCAATTGTGTGTAGCCAAAGGGCACCACGGAGAGCATGACAGCAGAGACTTTTCCATTCAGGTTTGAAAACACAATTCACAAGGGAGGGTTATTGGGCTCATTGCCTCTGTGTGTGTTAGGAAGAGAGGATTGGGATGACGTATAACCGATATTTCTTCCAAAGGAGTTACTGAGATGATAAGACACTTCAGATGAGTAAGGGTGTCCATATTGTAACTAGACTTGCTTGAATTGAGACTAGTTTAGACCAAGACTCTGAACCAGAAATCCCAAACACCATAAAATCCCTTTGAAGTCAGATGTACCCTGCAGGTCTGATCAGTCCAGTTAGTGTTCTCTAGTGCATTTATGCTTTCATTCCCTATCAGAGAAAGCTTTTAAGATCAGATGGTTCATGGTCCCTTCCTGGATCTTCTGATTCTCTATGCACTTATCTTGGCAGGTCATGAGTATAACACAATGTCCTCCTGGATTCCTCCACAGAAGTCTGATTATATCCTATTGATATAATTAAAAGGAGTTGGATAGTAGTAGAAGAGCTTGGAACGCACTTTATTGAACAGGGCTGAAGTTACATAGAATAGAAGGGAAAATGAATACTCCTCATTACTAGCTAGTGGCAAGACACTCAGGCCATGCGGCTGAAGCCCCTGGCAGAAAATTCAAAAAGGAGTGTAAGTCAGAGAGCAATCCTTCCCAAAAAGCAGAGGGATACAGTGAGCTGCTGAACTCCCCTCCTACCTGCCACCTAATGAGATCATCTTTGCGCTGAACGTGAAATAGAGCTCCAATCCTCTTGTCAACCAGTCACTGAGGAGGAAGCAACAGACACGAATTTCTGCTCTTCATTCTCAAATGTGCCTGCCCAAGTCATGCTGATTATTTTCTGTATGCCTGTCCAAGGACATTGAGGAAAACACTCCTTTGCTTCACCAAGACAAAGGAAATGCTTACTCCTTAATTTCTAAGATGAGGTTTACAAACAGGAACAATATAAAGAATCTTGCAGTTGTTCCAGCACTTTCAACTCAGTTGTTGGCATTCATAAATTAATGAAAAAATGATGTTTTCATATTGTAAGAATGCCACCATTATACCAACAACATTCTACCTAATTTCTTGTCATGCAAAGGAACATTTTCCCTATTTTCTCTTTCCTTCTTTGCAGACTGCAAAATTGGACATTAAAAAACTGCATGTGCAAGAAGCTGCGAAGGAGCATCCTATCTATGTATTTGAAGTGAATGAGTACTTATATTGCAAATCTAGTAATGTTTTTTATAGCATAATAGTTGCAAACACTGAGCAGACACTGAATTAAAGTAATAACTGACATAGAGTGATTCTGTCAATAGATATTTTAAAAATATGCCCCTCTTTAGCTGTTACACATAAATTCATAGGATTTTTTCATTTAACATTTTATTCACTTACAAAAAAATACGTAGCTCTGTTTTTCAGAGAAATTTCTATGAATGCAAATAAGCCCAAAATACAGAGAGAAATCCCAGGATCTTTTGTTATTAGAGGAGAGAAACAAAAGAATGACATAGATAACAACTTGAATAAAGAAGGAATTCAAGGAAAAAATTTGACAGAGTATACTATTAAAGTGTATACAGGGAGTGCGTATATTTTAATAGTATACTCTGTCAAAAAGGGGAGCAAGGTCTGATGTCAATGTGCATATTATTTTATTTGGGAATGAGGACAAATCTGAGGTATTTCAACTCGCTCACTCACTGGAGAATTAAAACTCCTTTGAAATTGGAAAGATTAGTACACTGATTTTATACATCGTGCCCATTTCTGTACTGGAAAAGCAAGCATTAAATCTATGCAAGTTCTTTAGAAAACTCGAGGCATTTATTCTGTTTTCCACATCCCTACATGAGGTATAGTCTCAATTGTGTTTCTTCTCTCAGTCTCAGCTGTGTTTCTTCTTTTCACCACAAGGAACATTTTACTTCTATTGTATCTAGATGTCTCTGCTGCTCTTCTTTCTCTGAGTCCCAAATACATCTTCATATTGCTTCCACTTATGCCCCCCGTTATGTATTTCCTCATTCTGAAATGCACGGCATGCGTTGCCTGTGTGTGTGCACGTGTGTGCACTGCCCTGTGCTGTGCACACACCTTAAATATCATGCATCAGATCACATCAGTCTCTCACATCCCATCATTTCACTTTGCCGTGGAAACTGGTGCTGTGAGCATCCCTGAATGCAGAAGCCTAAAACCAGATGAAATGGAGCCATGTGCATCAGCCTGATTCCGATATCCATCATGCTTTAGGCTGTTATTCAGAGACTCTTAGTTCAGATACAGATATTTGCATAAAAATGCAGATTGTCTGCATGATGTCCTGGTACCTTGGCTGGATGTTCATCTGATTTAATAAACACATTATTCTGGCAAAGAAATTGCTCCTTTTGATCGCTACCAATGGAGGACAATGATGGTTACCCTTAAGTGAAAAAGAAATATATATATTCTCTGTAACTTTCTCTTGTGGAGTTATTGAAAGGTAATGACTCAATAATTAGAATTCCAGTGAAAATATATCCCTTAAGAGATCTACCTCATTAACTCCAGCAATATTAATCATCTTTTTACTTGGCATTAGACTGAGTTTCTTCACCCAGGTTATCTGTGAGATAAAGATATTTACCTGTAAATTATCTTCCATACTGAGGAGGATAATAAATCTAGTTACCTACAGGCATGAGGAGCAAGTAAAAAGGTGTCCTGAGTGGTACTTCCTTTTGCCTGGTACTACACAGGAGATGTCATTACCCATCAAAAGAAGAGTAGAAATCCCAATAGAAATCCAGCTAAGTCGATCGGTAGCCAGTGATGTCAAAGATCTTAGGAAAAAAATGTCTTTAAAAAGTCTGCAGTATGAAACAATGTAATATTTTAAATTAAAGTATATCATATTTGAGAGGAATAATGGTTAATGTAGTAAAAGCCTTTAACTTTTAGGTTCCTGAATTTTTATTTATGTATCATATACTAAAAATATTTTAGAAGACTATACCAGTTGAGGATTCATGAGACCAAAACTGTTATCATAATAGATGAAAGTCAAGAAAGAGATAGAGATTGTCTTACTATAAGTTAAAAAGTGAATCTTTTGTGTTGAAACTGAGACCTAATAGGGGAGGATCTATGCCACACATCATCAGTAAAGCAAATAAACCACATTAGTGCTTCACTTATTCTGAATTTCTATTAAACTTGAATTGGTCTCAGAACTGACCTAGACAAATATGTAAACTTCCAAACATTGGTATAATATTTTTAATAACTGTATTTTAATATTAAAGGTTGATCCATTCAAGATTAAGACAAAAAATTTAGGCAGCCTACATTCAATTGAAATTGGCCATGATGGGGAAAGATTTTGTAAGTATTCAGTGTTCAATAACCTTGTAAACATCTTCTGCTTAAGGATCTGCCTGACATTTGGAAAGGTATTTGAAGTCACACTACTGCTACAGCTAGCTGATACAAATCTGTGTGCAAATGAGGTCAACTTTACTGCCCTTGTTTTCACCCCCTCTATCACATTTCCCTTGACTCTATAATAATGGTTTTTTTCCTCAGTGATCTAGTTAAAATAAATCTCAGATAAACAAAATAAACAGTGTTATCCTTCAAACATTGCTCAGCCAAAACCCTTATTAGATGTCTTAAATAAGATAGGATTGAATTTTCAAACTTAGGCTAAACTTTCCATGATTTGAGCAAGTTTGGGGATTCTGGTCAAAGCATTCTGTAGCTCCCTCTCACACATAGATCTCCTCTTGTGAAATTCTGAGAAGACCAGTGTGCACCAGGTCCTGTCCCGATGTTAGGTTAGCATGTGGCTATAGAACATAACCACCCACACACGATGGTGGAAAATTTTTCTGTGTGCAGTAACCTCCAAACCCTGAATTTTATATAAAAAATAGAACAGGAGAGTAGAACATATAATATTTTGACCTTACATTTAATACTGCTAAACCCCCCTAGGGATATGCAGATATCAAGATATATACAGACATATAGAGATATACAAATACATGAACTGAATTTGCAGGGAATGTATAACTTGAATCCAAAAGATCTGATTGAATTAAGATACTCTAGTCAAGTGAAGTTTGCTAGGCCCATCTCAAAGAAATAGGTTTAGGGTTAACAATATCTGATTAATCAAAGCGCATGAGGCATAATAAAGTGACAAAAAGGTTTATCATTTCTAGGATGAACCAAGAAAAACTCTGCAAATAGCAATTCCTATTTGGATAATGCTGAAGAGCTTTTTTTATTTTCCTAACTACCCAGTCATGTTGTATATTTCATGGTGTTAAAAACAGAAGAAATGCCAAACCTGTTGAAATATCTATAATAAACAAGATTGTCCTGCTGTCTTTCATCTTATTTATGATAATTGCTATACAGGCACACAGTTCAGCCTAGATCTGATCTGGGAAGGGAACTCCACAAAGGCAGACTTTTAGTACTGAGAGTTGCACAGAAGTCTTCAGGGGAAATAACAGGTTGAACTTTTATTTCTTGGGTCCTGATCTATCAACAAAATTATTATTTTTCCTCTCTGTGTCCTGATCAACATCACATATCTGCTAATGGTGCCTTCCTAGCACTGCTGGTGTGTTTCGATTCATCTTAGACATGACAACCTTGCCCTAAATATTTCTCTGAAATTACCTCCAAGTGTCTTTTGTCACATCAGCTGTTATCCCCACAGGCTTCCTCAAATGTTACACCTCGTTGAGATGTTTCATCTGTTTGCTAATATATCCTAGCTACCTCTAGGTTTCTCCATACCTTGAGATTTCAGTGAGGTCTGTTGGAGTTTTGTCAATAAAGGATGAAGCACTAGATTTTAATCTTTCCAAGAGAGCAAACTGGCCTTTCTATTTCTTTGTAAAGTGTCGTGTAAATTTGAGAGACCGTAAAATTTTATTGCCGATAATCTTGCCTCTGATTTAGAGATTTCATGAAAGGTCATCTATTCCAAGTAGAGTCTATGATATATTAAACCATTCACAAGATTTCATTAAAAGAGTTTCAAAAGTACTTCACAATATCAATAAATGAATCTTGCAAATAGAAGGTGGAATATCTTGACACCATCATGGCCTACTTAACCCAGGTATTTTTTTGAAAATGTCATTGAAAAACAAGAACCATCTCTGTACATTTACATTTTATCCAAACCGACACAATTTGCAAATATTTTTATATTACATTTTTAGCATGTGCAATTAAAATTTAGCATTTACAAATGAAAATATTTTTATTGGTTTTAGCCTACTTAGCACTTTCTCCAGATATTTGAAAACCAAAATAATTAGATAGGATATAGCTCTTTATCTTTAGGACACGTAAAGACTACCAAAAGTTTGTCAGCTAATAGCAGTATGATCCTAATTAGTTTTAAAATGTTGTCATTAAGTATTTGCATTGGCAAACACAACTAAAGATATAAGCACAGATATTGTATATATAATATAAAGTTTTGGTCTTAAAATATTCATATTTTAATATTCTATTGAATAAAATTCTGTACCACAAGAATGAAGGTATTTCTTCACACAGCAAAATAGGAGATTAAAATAAAATATTTAATATCTTCTTAAAGCTGAAACAAATATGAGTGCTGGCCTAAATGAAAATGCTATTATGAATCATAACTGCTGGAAAAACTAGGGCTATAAGAAGAGTTCAGTTTCACCACTTGGTTCACATCCATATCAGTATATTAATTAGAGAAGAGTAGTAGAATGCCCACTAAGGGTGCATTTGGAGGACATTTATAAGTACCTCAATGAGCAAAATGGGTTTTCAATAATCTATTCAGTATTACCATGCACTCTGTTTCATTTGTCTTACTGCCTGTTCTATCCAATCTGGAAAAATAAGTCAAGTTGTAACAAAAATCTTCCACTACATTTTCTGTCAAAAACATCAAAGTCTTTCCCTGTAAAACTGAGTGAAGTTGGTTTTAATTTGAATCATCTGTGTTTCAGTTTTATTATTGATGTTGAATATACTTGGAAATACTGAACCACATGGGGTTTTGGAAATGAAATTAGAAACCTTTCTTATCCTGTATTTGTGTTTTGGTTACATTAAATTTGCTCCTTTTTTTTTTTTCCCCCCCCCTTCTACAGCACGTGGCTAGTTTCTAGAAAAAGAAGAAATCACAGATGCAGCTAGGAATTCAATGCATTGCTTCAGCTGTAACAGGTCAGTAGATCAGTCCATCACCACTCTGTACATGCTGTTTTCTTTTTCACAAGTCCCTCAGTTGCTTCTGTCTGGTTTTCTAAGATACTAATGATTTATTTTTTTACAGTGTTGTGTTCCTTTCAGTCCATCCCCAACGAATTTTGAACCCAATTGTTAGATTTTTCCAAGCAATTAAAACTGGATGATTGGAGGAGGGAGAGGCATAATTTAATGCCTTTGCCAAGAGAAATTATTCATACATATTTTCAAGAGGTAGAAGGTGTCTGGTGAACCCCTATAAAAGCATTAGTGCATAAATAGCTCTGGCAAACATATCAGGAACAAGCAAACAGGCATGGAAGGGAATCAGAAAGGAGGACAGTGGAATATGGCAGCATATATTCAAAACTCGATGAATAACTAGTGTATTTTATTGAGCAAAAGCAACATTAAAACATTAGAATCCTTCTGTTTCAATGTTTGCTTAGTATGGGCCCAAGAGACATACAGCGAATAGGATGAAGATAAAGATAAAAAAAGCTTTATAAAATGTAATGTAGAAGTATAATGATCTAAATTTAGAAGTATATTTAGGTACCAGGTTGCAGGGGTAAAGGGCTACTGATGTACAAAAAGAAAGTGCACATCAGTCTGCATCAAACTGAAACAATACAGTTTCAAAAATTGGAAATTAAATTGAAGGGTATATTTGGAATGACTGCTCACTACAATATAGAGTTCACAGCTTGAAGAATTTCAGAATAAATAACTGATGCAAACATATTCCTGTCCTCCCAAGTGGAAATTAGCTTTTTAATGCATCTGGAGAACACAGAAGTGTTAAAATTTACAAGTTCCCGGTATCTAGAAAGAGGAATGTTACCTGGTAATCTGAAAACAGAAATGGTAGCCAAGAAGATTTAATTTTATCCTTTCCCTAAATATTTCTGTAAACCTGACAATTGGTGGAAGCCAAATCCCAGCCCTTGTACCAAAAGAAAGTAACTTTTTAAGTTCTTGGATACTCAGTTGGTCTCTACAGTCTAAATCACGAGAGTGTGAGTGTTACCAACCTCAACAACATTAAAACTCTTCCGACAACATTAAACTTACCTTGCTTCAACTTCCTCCAAAGGCCTGCTCAGATGCTCTCTAATCTTCTAGATACCTAAATCTAAGTTAGTGGGTGTGAAGAAAAGTTCTTAAACCACAATATCATTCAGAGGTGCAACACAATCCACAACAGGATTTGCAGTTGATGCCACTTCACCTCTTTTGCTTGTAAAAGTTCTCAGAACACACCAGTCAGAGGAAGATTCTTGAAGAAGATAGACTACAGCAAACATTTTTTTTCCAGAGATTTGGTTTTTTTCTCAATTTTATTTAAAATCTTATAGTAAACGTGCAAAAGTATGTAAGAGACCGGCACAAGAACTTGAATCACATCACTGATGTGGGAGAGTGACTGGCACAGGTTGATTCTACATACTGCTGACAGGGACATTTAGCTGGGGCCTTGGTGGGTGCCCAGCTATGTGCCTACCATGAAGTATATCAACCTACTCAAAATGAAGTTATTAAGTAGGAGAGATTAGAAGGTTAACCCCTAGAGTACTCAGTGACCCAGAGGCTCCTCAGATAGAGGAAACTTGAAGCTCATGGCCCTCTTCCCAATGAGGCATGAAGCTCCTCATGGAGCTCCTCCTCTCATGGCCGATGAAGCGAACGGGGAATGGGCTCATTCTCTCACATAAAAAAGGCTCCTCCAGCACAAATAACGTCTCTAGAAGACACTAATCACTGTGAAACCAGAATCCTTTGCTAACACATTTAAATGTCTGTTACCTAGCTTTTATACATAACACCTTTTCTAAGCTCTGTGACTTCCACATGCACTTTTAGCTGCCAAAATCAGTTGTGTTTCAGCCTGGATCTGTTTATCTTCAGCCCCATCTCCCAGCTGCTGAATGGTGCAGCTTGAGATGTGAGTTACTTTGATGTTGTGCTTACTGTCTGGGAATCCCTCCCACACTACCCCCTTCATGGATATTACATCAGGTAGACTGTCATAAACCTTCCAAAGTATAGAAGATTTTTAACTCTCTTTGGAAAATAATACCACTGTATCCATGGTTCCAGTTAAAATTAGTCTACCCAAACTTTGGACTCAGGCCTGTTTCTCATATAATCAACAGTAAAAGCTCCACGGTCTCTCACAGAACTCGGGTCGGGCTCATCAGGCAACTCAGTATTTTGTGAACCAACAGAAAAAAGGGAGAGTTCCTGGAATGAATTACAAAGACAATAACTTGCTATCACAGAACATGTTTCCCTACTCTAATTATCCAGATTTTATGTCATTCTTTAGAGTAATTTACTGGTTACCTATATGACCAACAAATAAAATTCATGTATATTTCATAAATATAATAAAGTTAATTACACTTTAAAATTACACATATGTGAGTACTAAAACAAAAATTTTAAAAGTCACTATTTTCTTCAGGTTGGTTTCTTCTTCTCTATAAACCAATGTAAAAACTCTCCTAGAAAAACAAAGGTGCAGAACCAGGCTTTCAAAAATTGTCTGTTTCTTAAGTTTTATATGTGCTGTGACTATGACAGGGATTTATGTTTTTCCCTTAAGGTGGCTTTCTGAAGATGAAAGTGATGGCCTCACCATAGTGCAGCTTTATCCACAGCTGCTTGATTTCTGATTCTTTCCAAGTGTGATGCTTCTCCAAATTCATGCTGATTTCATTGACTTGTCTTTTATATTTCTGAAGGCATTGTAATTAATGTGAAGAAAAGTCAAAACAATGTATTAAAAAAATCACAGTAAATTAAATGTGTCTAATGTGAACACAGAATACTGATCCTATTATAGATGCTCAAAAATTTTGCATGACAGAAATTTAGATATCAGAAACTTAAATCTGTAATATAGCTCTGTGGACTTGAACTGAGCAATCATAATGGTAGACATATGTGGTAACATACTCAAATATTTTTGTTTCAGTAATGATTTGTGGGTAAGCTAAATTTAGCTCGTTTCAAATCTGTCAGTATGTATTAGTTTGATGATTTGTTTTCATTTTCAACATTTATTAAAATTTAGGTTTCCTCAAAATCATTTTCCAAATAAACTGCACAACCCTTCAGCCTTACTATATATTGCTTCTCTTAAGACCATAACAGAGAGTAATAAAGATCTTATTATTCAGAAATTCACCCTGTGTCAGTAAGCCTCTCACTGACGTTTGATTGTAAAATCTTGTAGTTGAGCCAGAACCTCATCTGAGAACCTTTAGATCCAAAGGGTCTCTTAAGAGAGGCTGTTATCAGTAACACTGCAATAGCTTAGGCAGGCTTAGGCAGCTCCCTGCTCAGCTTGATGATTTTTGCAGTGCCTCTCCTTAGCTATGAAACCAGCTTTCCAGTGCTACATGTGTGAATGTCTTTATGTCAAAGAAAAAAAAAAGGCCCAATTATTTTTGCAAATGCACACTAAAAAAACCCAAAACAATTAGCTATAAATGCACAAACTAATGTTTGATTTGGTAGGCTTTGATATTGCCAGAATTGACTCAGAAAGGATTTAGGATACAGACAAGTCTGAAATGAAATCAGGACTTGCATACCACCTGAAGTTTCATGTGTGTGATCAAAATACAAATACTTTATATAAGCTATATAAGGCATCCCTCTCTTAATTGAAGATTTCACCTGTTATATCTCCAAAATCTAAAATCTTTCTGAAGATCTGAATTTTAGACTTGTTTCAATCTCAAGACACTACCATGTTCTATAGCAGCAATGGGCTTTCTATAATTATAAGAAATAAATGAGTTTGTAATTTGTGTTGATAAAATATTGTCTGGCTGTCTTTTTAATATGTTTAAGGTTGGTGTATTTACTCACACTATTCTGTGAAATTAGGACAATTGGCTGACATCTGCATGGGTGATGAGATCTCTGTTGTTACTTTGACACAAGAAAAAATAATGAATGCCTATATTTGGCCTTGGTAGGTAATATAACTTTTAAATATAATTTTTATCTACCTATGTCATCAAAAGGACAACTATTGTAAGGTGTGGATGTGGTCAGTGTGAGCAATGGAACATTCAAATTATTTTTTTTTTTCTGCTCACACTGCCACCACACTCACTGGAATGGATTTGAAATTGTATCCCCAGAGCCCACAGTTCACTCAGTGTTCATTACACTGAATCACTTTGTTGTGATCTATTATGTGATTTGTTTCATTATTATGTGTTTCATTAATAGTTTGTAATACTAGCTCGCTTTGATGCCATTTCTGATTTAACTAGTGTAAATAATGCCTTCCTAATCTGTTTTCTCTTTACTAACAATGGATACCCTTCTTCTGCAGCTGCCTTCCATACTTGAAAATTATTTTCTCTATCTATACAGAGTCCAAATCAGGTTTTGGATTTGCTTCCCTGGATCCAAAGCCGTGCATACAACTCTCCAACTCTTTCAATAATCAGACCAGCACTGCAGAGGGCTTCATTTCAAGCCCATCATGGGTGCTTGCAGCACCCAACAGCAGGGGATTACACTTTGATAAGAAAATGTGAAATACTATCTAACCCCCCGCTCAGGTCTTGCTTGGAAGACATGCCAGTTAGCATATTTGGCTTGTGACTAGTGCCAAATCCCAAACGTGCTTCTTCCACATGGTATACACTGATGAGTGCTGTGCTTGGCACAGAAGTCACTAAATCTCCATCCCTTGCCAGTGGGATGATTTTTGGAAAATCTGCTGGCCAAAGACAGGGACATTACAAAGGTACCTCCTCATGTGCACTCTGCTGTTCCTACACAGCAAGGACGCTGCCCTCCTTTTTTCCTCCCAACACCCTGCCCCGCCACGCGGCGAGAGTGCGCAGGCAGTACTATGTCCACANTTGACACCACTGATGCTTCCATGGGGAACAGAGAGGTAGCATGGAAAACAGCCTAGGTCAACAAGTAATCCAGGAATTTGACACAGAAAGAAGTCTTGGAAGGAGCAGTGAGATAACTCAATCAGCTAGAGGAGGCAAACCTGACCTAGGCTGTTTTCCATGCTACCTCTCTGTTCCCCATGGAAGCATCAGTGGTGTCAATATCTGCCCAGGCTCTCCACAGGCAGGGCAGGGTGTTGGGAGGCCTGTGTCGACCTCTACTGCCTCTCTCTGTAGCAACCTGACTGAAGATCTGTGAAAGAAGGCAGGCTAGAAGATTTTGCTGCTATTCTTATTAAGCATTTGATTATGCACTGCAGCCAAAGTCTGAAGTTGGATGCTAAAATATTTACCCTGTAGAACATATCATAGACTCTTAAACAAAACTGAGTCTGCAAATGTCCATTGGAGTCCAGTTAACTCTATCTTTTTTCCTCATCCTCTCCTGGTGTGCTGTTATGTGTCTATCATTAGCTTGATCTAGGTGATATGCTTCTGCCCTTTTAAGCCCTTAAGTGTCACCCTGATTTTTTCAACCTTCTCTTCTGTTTCACAGTTTCATGTTTTGGGTTCTTTCTCACGCTCTGGTCTGTAAACACAGCCAATGTTATTGTAGTTTCAAGGAAAGTTTTCATTCCTGTTCTTAGAGACATGGACAGCTGATGGACAGCAGTCTCGTCCAATGGGATGGAGAGAGGTGTCAACCTTCTCCCCCAATCCCTGGCCTTTGTAGAAATACTATATAATGGAGTCAGACTTTTAAATAAGGGGAGTTCTTAGTTCATGCCTTCTGATCAACGTGTGAGTGTGCGTTTGTGTGTGTGTGATGAACTGCGTCACTTAAGTGTCCCAATTTCTTTTGCTGCTGATGTTAAGGGTATGGAAAAAATATAATCATGTTCTGACTTTCTCATTGAACCATTTAATATTCTTCCAGCAACTCCAAGTACTGTTTTTCTGAAACTCATCATACATAAGAAAGGATTCCTTCCTTTTAAGTACATATGAGCAGTTGTATTGCATCTATCCATCCTGTAGTTTTTCAGTTGTGGAAATGGCATGAGAATAAGAAAAAAGGAAGTTCTAAATGTTCCTCTGAGTTCTTTTAGATATCTTGGATGAGTGCCATCTAGTCCTTCAGTNTGATGCGTCTATGGGGAACAGAGAGGTAGCATGGAAAACAGCCTAGGTCAACAAGTAATCCAGGAATTTGACACAGAAAGAAGTCTTGGAAGGAGCAGTGAGATAACTCAATCAGCTAGAGGAGGCAAACCTGACCTAGGCTGTTTTCCATGCTACCTCTCTGTTCCCCATGGAAGCATCAGTGGTGTCAATATCTGCCCAGGCTCTCCACAGGCAGGGCAGGGTGTTGGGAGGCCTGTGTCGACCTCTACTGCCTCTCTCTGTAGCAACCTGACTGAAGATCTGTGAAAGAAGGCAGGCTAGAAGATTTTGCTGCTATTCTTATTAAGCATTTGATTATGCACTGCAGCCAAAGTCTGAAGTTGGATGCTAAAATATTTACCCTGTAGAACATATCATAGACTCTTAAACAAAACTGAGTCTGCAAATGTCCATTGGAGTCCAGTTAACTCTATCTTTTTTCCTCATCCTCTCCTGGTGTGCTGTTATGTGTCTATCATTAGCTTGATCTAGGTGATATGCTTCTGCCCTTTTAAGCCCTTAAGTGTCACCCTGATTTTTTCAACCTTCTCTTCTGTTTCACAGTTTCATGTTTTGGGTTCTTTCTCACGCTCTGGTCTGTAAACACAGCCAATGTTATTGTAGTTTCAAGGAAAGTTTTCATTCCTGTTCTTAGAGACATGGACAGCTGATGGACAGCAGTCTCGTCCAATGGGATGGAGAGAGGTGTCAACCTTCTCCCCCAATCCCTGGCCTTTGTAGAAATACTATATAATGGAGTCAGACTTTTAAATAAGGGGAGTTCTTAGTTCATGCCTTCTGATCAACGTGTGAGTGTGCGTTTGTGTGTGTGTGATGAACTGCGTCACTTAAGTGTCCCAATTTCTTTTGCTGCTGATGTTAAGGGTATGGAAAAAATATAATCATGTTCTGACTTTCTCATTGAACCATTTAATATTCTTCCAGCAACTCCAAGTACTGTTTTTCTGAAACTCATCATACATAAGAAAGGATTCCTTCCTTTTAAGTACATATGAGCAGTTGTATTGCATCTATCCATCCTGTAGTTTTTCAGTTGTGGAAATGGCATGAGAATAAGAAAAAAGGAAGTTCTAAATGTTCCTCTGAGTTCTTTTAGATATCTTGGATGAGTGCCATCTAGTCCTTCAGTGTTAGTATTTATAAATGTCTTTGCAAATATAAACAACCTCTGCTCACATATCAGTCTGGAATGGTCCTTTGCACTTCTCCATGAAAAAAGGCAGGAGACTGGAAAATTTCATAAAATCCTCTGTACTTAATAGTGCAAAGTAGTGTCATAACTTCCTGTGCTGTGGCTAAACCCTTTTCTGTTGCTTGACTTAATTTTAAACAGTGAATCAAGAAGGGGAAAGAAAATGGGAGTTTTAATTTTCTTTTCAAAATTTTGAAAATTCTTAATTACACCTTACAGTGTCACAAGGCAAGTTAATATTTCCTTACACATTCTATAATTGCTTTTCCCATTTATCATAAAATGTGATGTGCATGGTGGTTGGTTTTAGCATGCACAATAGCAGCAAAATGTTGTCAGCATTGTAAAATGTTGCAAGCTTACTTCCCTACTGTCTTCCTATATCTCCGTCTTCTGCTATCATTCCTTATATATTTATGTCTATCTTTGATTATATATTTAAATACAAGCTATGAAGCAACTTGAAAGGTGACTGACATCTATTTCTAAATAATAAATGTCAATTTAAGAAATCCTGAGTTAAATCTTAAAAAAATCCCAAGAAATAATTTCTTCTTTCATAGCTCATTTAAAAATCCATATGCTAGCATGGTTGTTCTCTGTTTAAACCTGGAATCTATCTATCTATCTATCTGGAGTGTAAAGTTGAATCTATTTGTATGTTTCTAATGTTTAGACATTCTGGAGGTATAATAAAATGAAATACAGCCACAATTCACCATGAAACTTACGTATGTGCCTAAAACGTGTTTGCCTAAAAATAATGACATAATAATCATTCCCAATGCTCTGATCTATAGTGTTTCTTAATTTAGGTGTACACCTAAGAACCCCGCAACACTGGGTCTCTTCCTTTGAGATCTCATGTGGTGGGGATGTGTGTGTTGGCATTTTCACATGAACCTTAGCATGCTACAGAAAAGAGTTTAAGGTGTACCAAATACACATATCAATATCAGGGTGTCATAAAGCAAGGTAACTTTGGAAGCCAGGGAACCTTCCAGAGCATTATTTGTGATTGCAAAAGTGGGGTAACATATGGAGATACTTCATTCATCCTTCTTTTTCAATTTTAAAAGTACGGAGTTTGAAAAATGTTTCTATATGAACCTACATATAGACCTATGAAAAAATTATCTGAAGCTAAAGAAACTAATTGCTGTTTATACTTTTAAAAATAGATGGTATTTTAATATTAATTTTCTAAACACCGTACCGATTTACAAATGTATTTCTGATCTGTGCTTATGTTAATCAGCTGAAATATTGTCCTCATTGAAAGAAAATGTGTCTTCCCTTTGCAATGAAGTATCTCAGGTATCAGAGCATACAGTGGCACGTGCCTGTTTGAATGAAGCTAGTTGGGCAAAAAGACAATGAAGTATTTTAGTGCATAGATGTTGAACATACAGCCCATATTACAACTTCCACTGACACCTGTGTGTATAGTTCAAACATAAATCTACTGAAAATACCTAAAACCTGTGATGATCTTGGAGAATGGTTGTTACTTGATGCTCCTAAAGAAATTGGTTTCATGTGCATCTGTGCCTGAGGACACTGTTTTAACATGGAAAAATAATTAAAGCCAGTTGTATGGAAGACATAGGGGTAACTATGTGTAACTGAGTGACCAAATGAGAAAAATGTTCATCAGATTCTCTATCAGGTCAACCCAGTTTTGTGTCAAACACATCTAGACAGATGGAAGCACAGTGCAGGAAAAGACACTGGGTACCTTTGGGAGAGAAATAACATTAAAAGGTAGGGAAGGAAGGAAGGAAGGAAGGAAGGAAGGAAGGAAGGAAGGATCACCAGGGAACTTCTTAGGGCTTCCTTTGTTTTAAAGAGGGGCTGCTCAGGAGCTCTGCTCGGCATTGCAAGCCCTACCAGGACAGCAGGATTATGCACAATTCCTTGATGCAGAACAACTTCTTAAAGGACAGACTAGACTAAGAAAGGCAGGCTTTTGTGCCAGAATGCTTCCAGAGGGTGTCAAATCCAGGTACAATGAGTTTATTCTAATGCTTCAGTTGATCTGAACTAGAAGAAAGTGCAGAAACTAAAGCACTAAACTGCAATTGCCAAAAATACTGCCAAACAAAAGAAAATAGATTTTGGAATAATTTTGAAGGATGCATGCAAAAATTGATTAGACCTGTAGAGTATAATGATATTCTAATGGCAAAATGAGAGCTACATGAGCAAAAGTTCAAATGTATTTTGAAAGGACAGTCCAAACAACACAGCTAAAGAAGGGATGGAAAAATATCATTGTTAGGATGTGATGAACTAAAAAATGCTTTAGAATAAAGATAAGAGGATTGGAACCTTGTTTCCTGTACATTTAAGTTTGAGTTGATAATGGCTGACACAAACAAAAGCAAAAGTATTGTATAGTACACACACAAAAAGTATTCCTAAAGTAGACCAAGATTCTAAGGGGCAAAAAAGGGAAACAGTTGTAACTCAGAAAAAAGCAAAAGCAGTGATGCACATAAATAATATTTTCTTTAAAGAAAGCAGGAGAAAAAGGAAGCCATGAATATAATCTCCTTCAGAGAAAAACTAGCTTTACATGAGCAATGAATGTACTTGGTTGTCTGTACTTAGTTTACGAAATATGTATTTATGTCTGGGATCTCATTTTTGTCCTTCAATTATATTTTGTAATTAATAATTTCTGAGGTTTAGTAACAACATTGGCTTGCTGAATACATGCTGGTTTGTACACTGTGTGTATACAAACACTTCTGGCCTTGATACAGCTCCACAGAAGTTATGCCAGTCTAACAGAGAGGAAATTTGGTTCTGTTGTTATTATTATTACTATTATNGGGAAGCAGTGGAGTAGGCTTAGGCAGGATTCCTTGACTTCTGAAGATCATGTACAGTGAGACACCATTTATGTTCTTAAATGTCTCCTGCATTGCTTAGAGCCACCTTCTGCCCTTTTAGTATGTTGGACCTTTTAGTATGTTGGACCTTTTAGTATATGGACCTTGATCTCCTTCATTGTATTCTGTCCTTCTTAAATCTGACACCTTTGAGTTACTCTCTTACCCCACCTGCAGTCTAAGCAATTTAGGTTAGGATTTCTGCTCTAGGAGCACGGTTGTTCCCCTACTGCCACTCATGTATCACACTATAANGAGGAAATTTGGTTCTGTTGTTATTATTATTACTATTATTTGTGATCCTTTTCATTTGTTATCTTTAAAGTGATAAAACAAACCAGAAGACATTTCTGTTATCAAGTATCAAACAGCCTTTAATTTAAGTTTGAATGTTCATCTATTGCACTGCCTTTCTTGTAACAGGCAGCTATTTTTAATATGAAAATCAGTGTGAAAGAATATTATTTCCCTCTCAAATACAATGGTAGCTGAATCCAAAAGGAGCAAACCTAACCAAAAAAAGAAGTGAGGGAGAGGAGAGGAGAGNTGTTGGACCTTTTAGTATATGGACCTTGATCTCCTTCATTGTATTCTGTCCTTCTTAAATCTGACACCTTTGAGTTACTCTCTTACCCCACCTGCAGTCCAAGCAATTTAGGTTAGGATTTCTGCTCTAGGAGCACGGTTGTTCCCCTACTGCCACTCATGTATCACACTATAATCTCCATTTTAAGTTTGTGGCATTTTTTAGACCTGTATACGTGAAACAGACTCAATTAAAGTAACTTTAAGTGTACACTAAACCATTTTATTGAAGACATAACTACAAGAAGGCTCTGAGGAAGCCTTATGGCACCTTCTACTACCTAAATGAGACCACAGGAAAGCTGGAGAGGGACTATTTAAAAGGGCATGTAGTGATAGGACAAGTGGCAATGGCTTCAAACTGACAGAGGGCAGGTTTAGATTAGATGTTAGGGAAAAAACCTGATTACTGTGAAGGTAGTGAGGCACTGGAACAGACTGGTCCCCAGAAAAGTTGGGGAGACCCCAGCCCTGGTAGTGGTTCAAGAAAAGTTTGGATGGGGCTTTGAACAACCTAGTCAAGTTAAAGGTGTCCCTGGCCACAGCAGGGGATTGGAACTGAATGATCTTTAAATCTCTTCAAACCCAAACCATTCTATGAAATACAGTAACACTGAAAACTTGTTGGTTATAAACCACAAACTGGCAGCTAAATTAGCGTTACCATTAAGCACCTCCTCTTCTCACAAGGTAATCCTGGAATCATAGAATGAATCATAGAATGGTTTGGGTTGAATGGGACTTAGAGTGAATATATTGTATTAAATATAGGTGCAGACTGAATTATTAAAAGATATGTTGAGAAAGAAGCAATTTGTATTACAAGTCTCAGGCAAGAAAGATCATGTGGATTGTAATGAGAATAAAATACGGGGTTCCAAAAGGAATAAAGTACAGTTACACCATTGTAACAGAGACTGCATAGCAAATGTGTATTATTTAAGAACCATTATGTGACAATGTAATTAAAAGACTCTTGAGTGATAACATGTAAAATAACTAGTCAAATTAGTTTCATGCGTGTTTTTCACCTTCCAAAGTTTGATTTTTGTGTGCTCAGCACTCTTAATACTGTAATGCATGGTGCAGTCTTTTCTTGAAATCTGGGGTATATATCAGTAAAAGCTAATATCCTAAAGGCAGTTTTATACTTACCACGTACATTTAAGAGTTAGAAGGCAGATTTCTCAGCTGTCCATATGACTTCTTCTATTTAATTAATGAAGTTAAAGGGACTATATTTAGTCACAGAGCTTAATGTAACACTACCCTATCAGTCTCACTGCCATCCCTATTAAGATATTCCAGCAACGTGGTTGGACGAACTCACTGCTCTATTTTAAGAAGGGAGAGGGCATGCTCATAAAATATTTCAGAGGCTTAAAAAAAAAAATTAAAAAGGTGAAGAGGTCAATGAGTTGCTCATTCCGTATGGTTGAAGACGCAGGAGGGCAGGGAGGGCAGAGAGGGCAGAAGGGCCAAGGGTGGGCGGTAGATGCGTCCCCACCCCGCCAGCAGCCCGAGCCCTGTGATTCCCGTGTGACGCTCGGAGGCCGGATGCCGGTGGCCTCCCGTGACCGGGTGGCCACCGCTCACTTGTGTTCCCCGCCGGGCTCCGAGGGCGACGGCTGCCGCGGGCCACCCGGGGGAGTCTGTGTTCCACGGCGGAGAGTCGGCGCCGGCTCTGCCCGGGACGGCTGCTCCCGATCTCGGCTGTTCCCCTCGCCCCGAATCGGGAACTGGCGGCGGAGACAGCTCTGCTACCGAACACACCCGGGCGAGCTCCGAGGAGCGATCGCGCTCTGCGAGCAGCCGGGGCTGCGAGGAAAGGGGCGGGGAGCGGTGAAAGGCGTCGTGAGTTCGCCTGGTGAATTTTACGCCTAAAATACGATTTCTCCAGGTGGCGGAATGAAGCGGTGTCTCCTCACCTTCCCCCGAACGCCTCTGAGGCAGCGTGAGTCACGGCACAATGCGAGAACTGCATCTCGCAGGAGCGTTTCGCAAAGTTAGGGAAGCGTCGGCAGCGCTTCCTACGGGACGGCCGGGACGGCGGCCGCCGCCCCGCGCGGGATCGCCGGGCC
>WBMY01011116.1:243571-408854 GCA_013397315.1 Donacobius atricapilla
CGGGGTGACCGGGCCCCCGCGGGGCTGGCCGGGCGCAGGGTGGCGAGGGGAGCGTCGCCGGGTCCCGGAGCGTCCTGTGCTGCACGGGTGGCTGCCCCGGGAGGCGCCCGGCTGCCTCCAGCCCGCGCAGCGCCAGGTGCCCGGAACCTCCTGGGAAACCTGCGCCGGAGGCTCGGTAAAATAAGGGAAAAGGGGGCATACCCCAGTAATGCACCTCTCCTGGTCTCCTCTCATGTGGCCAGCACACCGTTGCGGCCAGCGGGAACTTGGCTGGCAGAGAAGAGTTACTTTCCAGTAACGCCCTGATGCCGTGTGTTCGAGATTTACGTGTACATATGCTGCGAACAGTCATCTCCTTGCTATGCATATATACATTCTATATATGTGATGTATTAAAGGAATGTCTGTTAAATCAAAGTTTTGGGTAGCAGTTCCCAAAACCATCTGCAAGCGACATACTCTGCGTTATGGAAAGGATATGCTGAAGCAGGTTGTGAAAGGCACTTGCTGGAAAAGGAGATGACATCATAGTTTTCAGAAGTAAAGTTTTCCTTCAATTTTAGCAAATTTCTGGGAAAGATTCATATGGAGGCTGAACGCCCTGCAAATATATTTAGTGCTGCCTGAAAAGTGCAGAGTTCAGAAGGCATGGTGCATAAAGAGGTAAAACTTACACAAAAAATTATGGAAGATAGATGCTGTGTTGAAGAAGGTCATGCAGTAGGGCAAGTGCACTAAAGCAACAGTGGAAAATACCTTTTGTGTTTCTTGTCTGTTGGATGGAAAGAAATTATGTCATCCTTCTATTTTGGAAACACCTGTGACTTTTCACAACTACTTCATTAGGGAGTTTAATTTGTTGTTACTGTAAACTTCTAATACTGGTACTTATAATATCTGTCTCATCCTTTTGGGCGAAGGCTATCTTTTGCTCTGTTAGCGCAGTATGCAGTACAGCTCAGTTCTGCTTGTGGCCCTTAAACATCAAGGAGTCCAAGTGCTGATAGATTGCTGACCAAAGATCTTGGGATGCCGCAACTAAGTACCTTTCACTTTCCAGAGTATTTGGTTCATTGTAACAAATTCAATTTTCTAAACTTGTGAAACTAACTGAAAGTTACATGTGTGCTCATATTAACAATGACACGGCTTGAAAAGGAAGCAGGATTTTGAACAAAAAGGGATGCTTTGTTTCAGATCTTGAATGCTTGTATGCTCCTTTACGTTCTACCTTCAGAGTTGTTTAACACAACTTAAGTTTCTGAATGTGATGAGTTTTGCGTAATGTTTAGTCCCCACCCTGCAGAGATAGAAAAGTAAGTATAGTGGCTTAAATTGTACTTAGAAATTCATGTTGATATTCATACATACAGAAGTCAAACAGTATGGATCATGCTGACAGAGGAGAAGAGTTTTACAAGGTCTGGTGTCACGACTCTGTATTGGAGAACACAAAGAGCAGGGAGGGCTGTGGGTGGAGCAGGGTGGGATCCAATACTGTACAGCACTTCTGTCAGATGAGGTGTCTGGGATTTAGAGCTCTCCAGCTGCTTGCTTTTTGATGAAGCACAATGTCTCTTAACATAAGATTTCCTCCTTGCAAAAGCACCTAGTCCTCTATATTTAAAGCTAGATGAGTCTCTTTTGATCATATGTAGCTTTTCTTCATGTTTTATCTGCAGCAGTGTATTAAACTGAATATTAAACTGATGAGGCATGTTAGGAAATTATTTATGGTTTACCTTGTTGCACTTTTTTCTTTTTTTTTTTTTCAATGGAACAGAGCCCTCAAATTGCTTGTCTGTTAGTAACTTTGTAGAATTTATTTGCAGTTTTCCACAAACTTAGAAATTATATGGTCAGCAGTACGGAGTGTTTCATATCAGCTCTTCATAATTGATCAAAGTGGCTCCATTTTAATTCCCTACATATATTCCTGATTAGGGAGAGCCTTTGGAGACGTCTACAGCTAATAATCAACACCAAAGAGAAGAGGTCACATCAAACCCTGAGAAACTCTGTACATAAGCATGGTGTCAGAACTAACATGATCTGTAGAAATTTTCTGGAAAACAGTCTCTCCAACTGGACACTTAATAGTCCAGAACTTTCACTCCACAGTGTAACACTGGCACTGGCTTGAGCAAATAGCTCAAACTGTTTTGGCTGAAAGGTGATCTGAAGTGTTTTCCAGTTACCTGTATTTGGAGACTAACTCCTGCTTTGACACAGCTGAACAGACTGTGCTGGCTGTGTGAGCACCACAAGCCAACACGTGCTGAGGTCACCATCCCAACAGTCAACAAAACCTGTTACCCTTTGTTCTGTGCCTCTCATTATGTTTATTCTTAGCTTTCAGATTTTTCCTTCTTTTTTTTTTTTTTTTTCTTTTGCCCCTGGTTAAAGCTCTCCTATAACTACATATAAGTTTTCTGTTAGTCATTGCACTGAATCTCCCACAAATGAAAATGTCTGTCATTTCTCTGTCAGGGAATGAGGAGAAAGTTTGCTTGTGCCTGATTCTCAAGCTACTGAAATTGGTGATCATACCATTTTCGTGTGGTATTTGTTGTCTTCTGTCTCCTTAATATTAATTGAATCCTGAGTCTTCAATTTCCCTTTATTTGTCACATTGCCAAAGGTTTTGGGGGAAATGGTGCCAACTGCTTATTTAAGGAAGCCATCCTGAGGAAAGAGCAGTACAGCTGACAATCCCAGTGCTCTTAATATTGAATGAAATGAAAAAATTTGTAAAAATGTGTTTTTAGTGATTAGTTCTGACAGAATGACTTTTAACAATTTCAAAGCTTTTCCTCTGAGATTAATTTTTTGTTTACAAACATACTGAAAGACAGATCATTGAAAATGATTATGTGTTAATTTTAACTAAAATGTGCTAATGGGAAATGAATGAGATCTTTAATGTGGTATGGAACAATTCTAGAAGTAGGCAATCTAAAATTACTAAACCAGTTTTTTATTCCTAGAGTGTGAAAAAGGGGAGCTGGAGGAGCAGCTAAGATGCCAAACAGTTCTGAATAAAACCTTTTTTTTTTTTTTTTAAATTGGTGTAACTTTTCCCCAAAAAAACTTTAGAATATCAAATGGTTCCTTTTAGAATAATATATTTTTTTTTTTTTCCTCTGTGGTTTGGCTGTTCATGGAATTCCTGATAGCACTGTCCCCCTGTTAAAATTCCAGTGAAGTCTCTGAGGATCTGCTTGCTGCAGCAGAGTGCAGCAACTAGGCATTTATTGGCAGCTAATTTCATGTTAAAATATAATCACTGATGGGATTCTGCCCTCAGAGATAGACACAGATGTGTTTCCTTATCCGTTCTTCTGGTGTGTTTTACTTTTTTATCAATATTTGGGCATGGAAACCACACTATGGAGCCCTCTTCTCCCAAGCAGGTGCTGTGAGAGACCTGTCTTATTAGTAGTAGACTCTGGGGAGTACAAGGAGGATGCAACGCACAGGGTGTTTCTATCCCATTGAAAGGAAAAAATGGAAGTGAATGCTTTAATTTAGAGTCTGCAAGGACCTCTGTAGAGGTAGGCCAGTAGGATTCAGATAAACTATTGCCCTTTTGAGCCTAGCCTGAGAGTATGTAACCACTGCCCTTGAACATCCCTTTGATTAACTAAACTTCACAGGCTTAGCCATGACTTTCAGATTTTGCTGTGGATAGCAGGACTTGGCGACTGGATGTAAGAGATCAGAGTGTTCATTTGGCATCTGTGGAGCTGGTTCATTTCCTTAGAAAAAATTTCTGCCTGGGGTTCCTTTGGTCTGGCATGATGCGGATAGCCATGCTCCTGAAGCTGGGGGAAGGGATCCTGAGAGTCAGCCCTGGGAGGAGTGTGGGTTGTGGGAAGTTGGGTGAATAAGAGGAGACTGGGGGATTTGCTGGTGCCCATCTTGTAATGTCTAGAAAGCAAGAAGTACCTCCCTGAGACAACTTCTGTGCCTTGCAGCAGGGTGGTGTGAGCAGGCTGCCTCAGTGCTCAGGGTGCTTAGGAGTTCCCACAGTGTGTGTCATTTTGTCTGAAAGGCTGCAGTCAAAGTGCCTGAAAGGGAACTGTCAAGTTTCTGTAGCTAACAAGGCCAGAGGAAGGGTGAATCATTTGAAAGGAGAGGACTGGAAATTACCCTTTAAAATTATTTCTGGATAGCTGAAGCAATACTGAGATGATTAAGTATATCCCTCCCAGTAGAGTGAGGGGGTTTGACTGAGACTTCCTGGCTCTGTGGGAAACCACCTAGAGAAGGAGGACGCCACACCAAGTTACTTACTTGTCCTTCCTGGTGGCATTGTCCAGGACAGGTGTGTGTTCCAAAGTGGATCTTGTTCCCTGACAAATGATGCTATGCTTTGGCTGTATCTGTTTATGTGTAATACTAAGAAGCCATTATTTTCCTCATCCTTCCTGATTCTTGTTTGGAAAAAAAAGGAGTTGGAGAAAGGTTGTAAAGGTGATGCTGGATTCTGAGACAGGGTGAGTTGTAATTTCTCTGGTGCCCTGTGGAAACATTTTGCACAGGTCTGGGTCATCTGCCAAAGAAATGTCATTGCTTATGCTCCTAAGCTTCACTTCTTGACACTCTTAACAACAACAAAAAAAAGGGAATGGTGTCTACCCTGCAGAAATCTTTACAACTTCAGCAGGTACTCCCTGTTGAGCATGACTGGGCCCCTAAACTGGAAGTGCAGCAAAGTAGTTCAAATTAAAAAAAACCCCCATCATTAGTCTTAGCTCAACTCTGAACTTAAATAGGTTCATTTCTTTTCACACTTTTGATCTACATAGCAGTTTTGACACTTTTGTTCAGTAGCAATGTAGGAGTTTGGTGTAGTTATGTGGTCAATAATTCCAGCTGCCATTGGACTTCACACTAAGATGTGATAATATCTCAATCTGACACCATTTTTTCTCACTGTTTTGAAATCTGTCAGATAATTTGTCACATGGAGTCCAAATTTATGAATCATAGCCATTTCCTAGACAAGATTATTGCATATCCTCCCCATCTGTCTCTTAGTGTAGCAAAATGCTGCCACTCAGCAGTGCCATATTTCTTTTATTGAGTTACTGCAATACTTGAGTTAAAATCCTACTGATTAACTATTTTGCTTGATGTATCTTTAGGTCTCAGGAAAGGTTTCGTCTGTCAGAATCAGGAAATAAAGTTGTGGGTTTTTTCCCTCTCAGTAGGATTAGAAGGGGCAACCCACCCTGTAAGGGGCCTGACCACATTTAAACTTTTGGTAATATATTCATCAGAATAAATATTCAAATTTTTTTTCATTACTTTTTTCTTTTTTTTTCTTCTCTTTTCTGAGGTCAGTGGTATGCAGATGAAGTCTGTGCCTTTCATATTTTTTTGGAAACACAGGAGTGGAGCTTTACTATGTTCTTAAAAATCTCTTACAAGTCTGCATACAAATCAGATTTGGTATTCAGTTTATTCTAATAGCCTTAGCTATGTGTAAAATATGCTGATGTACTTTAGAAGAAAGATACTGTACTTTAATAATTAACAAGTGCTCTCTGTAGAGAATTATTTATCAGTTACATAAGTTTTCAGATTTTCAAAGGATTGCATAAACACTGATTTCTGATCACACAATAGGCTTAATAGGAAAACTAATATTTTATACACAGAATGCTTTCTAGAAACTTATATATGGAAACAATTTATATTTGCCTTTTTCCAAGAGTGGAAAATTGGTAAGATTGCAAGGGTTTGTGTTTCAGAGGATTTCATCATATATAGATATTATTCTAGAGTCCTCTGATGCTGCGAAGCAATACGTACATACTATGAATTCATAGAAATGTATCACATCATAATTTGTTTCTAAATGTTACAAACTCACACAAGGTTATTGGAACCAGATGAGGGAGGGTTTCTTTTTGTTTTGTTTTGGTTTTGTTTTTTTTATTGTTAAAATTTCTGTTACTTGCATCCGTGAAAGTATTTATTTCTGAAAGGTCAGTTTGTATGTCCACATCTCTTGTGGGAAAGCAAGAAAGTGTAACACCACAGCGTGATCTGTGCCTCAGTTATCCTCCTTCATTCTTCAGGTTATTTATATCACACTTTATTTAACTTGTCCAGAAGAGTATTCTCCTTGTCAGCTGGCTTAGTCCTTAGTATTTGTCCATAAGAACTGACTTGGGCACAAAGATACAAAAGCACTAATAAAACTAAAGTTAAATCAATTCCTCTGTCACTTATAGCAGGGTTACCTTGTTCTTCTGTCTCTGTGTTCCAATTAAGTAGCTTTTAATGTATAGCAGATAAATCACAACAGTGACTTACATTTTCAGTAAACAGGTTGTTTGGGAGGAATTTATCAGGCACAGAAAAAATCAATAGCTCTTTTGCTTGCACTTCAAGTAGAAATTCTTGTTTGCTAAAGTATATTTACGAAGTGGTACCTTTTCTTTCAATTTTAGCACAGCTGTCAGTTGCATGCATTGTGTCAAGTGGACATATAGGCGTGGAAGGGGCAAACAGGCTATAAAAAGAACTGCTTTGATTTACTTGATTTTTAAAACAAAAGGAGGCTGATATAAAAGAGCTCATGAGGGATCATGTAGAAAAGGAAGAAGATTCTGAAAAGGCATAGGAATATCAGTTAATACACCTATGCACCTAACTCCAGTTTGTTTCCTTTCAGCCACTGACCAAAGAGGAATTATTTGAATAATTTCCTAAGTGACTGCTTGAGAAACTATAGAAGCAGGCAGGAAAACAGAAGAGTTGTATGTCTGGGAAAACTGTATCTCTGTTAGATACACAGAGAAAATGCTAGATAAACTCTCACTGCAGTGAGTAGTCTTCTGAACAATGATAAATAAAAATGTGAGATATCAGTCTGACATAAGCTGACAGGAAAGAGAGTACTCTAAAACATCTTTTCATAAATTTTAGAATTAAAAAATAATAGGTCTTGGGTATATATTTTTCCAAGAGATTTTACCTGAGTTTTCTGACAACCATAACATGAATTATCATCTCCCCGTGGGCTCTGATTGCTGAAGTGGTTTCTTATCACTCTCCTTCTCATTCTGTTTCCCTGCCTGAATGGCTGAAATGGGTTATAATGTACTTTTTCCCTCAAGATAAAATAATTGCTATATTATGTTATTATTTTCGTTACTTTTCCTTTGACAACAAGCCTGTGCTGTTTAGTATGTTCATGGAATAAGGCTTGTATGGCAAGCCACATGAATCTTTTTGATTGGCAGGGATAATCAGGGGAGGTGGTTAATGTTATCAATCACAAATGATTTGATGTCACGAGTTGGAGCATATGGAGTGACACTGTTTTGTGGAGTGTTTTCAAAGGAATTTTAGCAGGCAATGATATGACAGAGTAAGTAACTACTTTTTGTTCTTCTAAAGTTGGAGGGTGTGACTTAGATGAGACTAATGTGCCAAGGATGGTGCCAGCTGCTTTAGAGAAAGATGCAGATGTTTTATGGTGAATAAAAGGTGAATTAACCTACAGATGGATGGACAGTTTTCCTTGTCTCTATCCGCTGTTATATATCAGATTGATTTCTACCCTAAAAATGGAGGTTAGCGTTGCCACAGTTTTCAACATTACCTACTTTAATGAGATGTTTTCTGGTAAACGTCTGATCTATTTTAGGATACTACCAACTTCTTTGAGTGGTACTTTCACATGTATAGTACATAGGATCACTTCCTGCAGGTCCAAGGGAAGTATGTTTAAATATCAAGCACCAGACATCAGCTATCTGTAGAGAGATATACATGCATAGAAAGCAATGAAAGCCACTGTGCTGATATTTTCACCTTTTAATAGTGGCTTGTGTGCAATGATAAGCTTTGTCATTACAAACACGTGTAGGCTTTTTTCTAAAGGAAGGGTATGGATGGAGTTCTGTCTTTTGTTATTATTCTTCAACCCTAATCTTTATAGTCTCCCTTCACATGGAAATATTTCTGTGAGACAGATCTATAATAGGACTTTTCTCTGAAAGCAGAATTGAGATGTTCTTCAGGCATATAGACCTGAAAAGATGACATAAAAAATTTGGCTTAACAGCCTTGTAAGGAAAGCTTTTTTATTGTGAGGGTGACAGAGTACTGGAGCAAGCTGCCCAAAAAGTTTGTGGAGTCTCCTTGTCTATAGATATTCAAAACACGCCTGAATGTGATCCTGTACAACTTGCTCTGTGAACTTGATTTAGCAGAGAACTTGGACTAGATGGTTTCCAGAGGTCCTGTCCCACCCCAAACATTGTTACTCTGTGATTCTGTATGAAGTTACTTGAGGAACTTAAACATAGTGGACCATAATGTTCAACTTGGAAGCTGCCTAGAGGCTTGTATTCCTGCATTTTAGCAGTGTCCAGAACCTCCCCAGCACACACAGCCTGAGTTCCTTCTCGTTTATGCCCATTGCAAACCAGATGCTAGGCTGCAATGGCACCAAAATCCCATAGTGGATCCAGCTGGCAAGCATTGCTCAAATCTGCTTTATGAGCAATGACAAGCTTATATCCCCAACAAATATTGCAGACTCAGCTTTGTTTTATAGCACTGAGGAAATGTCCCTTGTGATTAGAGTATTTGCTCAGGTTTTAGGAGATTTGAGTCCACTGCCCTTTCCAGCTGTGAGAGGTCAGTTCTTGTCTCCCTGATTGGTTTATGCACTGATGCTTAGGCAAGGCTGGATGGGGACATTTATTGCCCTTCCTGCTGGAGCTGTGACATAACACTGACAGAAATGTCATGTTTGTGAGGCCACAGAGGAAGACCTAATAGGGCCTTGTGCTGAGACCAAAACCAGATTTCCCTTTCCTCTTTACGGTTTAATTATTTTTTTCCTACCTTTTCCCACCCATTAACCTTCTCTCTTTCTCTTACCCTAAAAGTACACAATCAGTATTTCTGTTTTTAAACATTCAAGCTTCATGTATAGTATAACCACAGAGAGCACCATAATACAGATCTCCAGCCTACTTAAGCTTATAGGAGTGGCTCCAGATGAACTGAATTAGCTGACAGATTGGTTTATTCATTTTTTTCATCAACCTTTCATTGTCATATGTAATCAAACTTAGAAAAATATATAGAAGAAAGCTGGTTTTGATATATGCACCCAGTAGTTGTTCCACATTTTTGCTCTGCCATTTCTTGCAAAAGTGAATTAAATAAAAAATATAAAACTGCAATTTAACAATTGTTTATGTTCCTGGTTCTTTCTCTGAGTTGATTTCCTGATACCATTTTTGTAGTTGATTTTTATCAATGTAAGCAGAAGTTTTATGGCTGAAATAAAGCCCTATCTTCATGTCCCAACTTCTTATTTCCCACCTCACCTCAAGCTTCACAGAAAGTGGAGCCCAGCTTTTCAGTACGCATAATTTTGGTTGTCTTTTGCTTGCCTTTAGTCTGTGTTTCAGAAACTGAGAACTGCAGCTCCTTTTTACTTTAGTTGGAGTGGAGCTTCTTACAATATTTTTTCTTAAAAGAGAAGGATATTTAAAGTGGCTTGAATTTGGGCAGTCAAAAGCAGAGCATACTTCTCTGCTTAGAGAAGTATGTTAGAGAAGATGTTATTCTTTAGTTATCTAGTACATATTTTCAGTCGAGTTTATGGATATTATGAAGCCTTGTTTTTGTAATATACTTTGAGATACTCAGATGGAAAATTATCTAGGTAGAAACAATTCAAAATCAATTATCATTTCAATGTGTCTGTCAAAACAGGTTTTAAGATAAACATGTTGAAAACATGAGCATGTCTCTATAATGGGCAGTATTGAGTTTATTAAAGTAAGATTTTAATATTTTAAAGATTTCTTTTCACAAGGCTTTATACTTACTACACCCAGAATATGCTATATAGCTTTAAAAAAGTTCTGTCCTTCACCCCATTTCCTTCACCTACTACTTTTGCTGCTTCATGTTAGCTCATCGCCTCATTTTTTGAGCTGTTTTCCGTATTTGTTAGTTTGCTTTTTAAGCTGGATCCAGCATACTTTGGAAAACTGGCATAAGGGTTAGGAATTTTTCTAAACAAAATGGAGGTGCTAGCATCAACATCAACCTGAAGCTTCCAAGCACCAGACATTTCAGCTTCAGAAACAATGAGATGTGTGGGTGATAGCAGACAAATAGGCTGGGGGTAGAAAATTTCCAGTAGTATTGGTACTGGAAACTGGACTCAACACAGAATTAGTAAAAAAACTCATAAATGTAAACAGATCTCCTAGAATATTAAATGAAGATGTTCTGTAAGTAAAGATTGGGTACTTACAGAAGATTTACCCATGTGAAGCCAAATACAGTGCAGAGGATAATTAATGTGGCAGAGAGAACTCAATAATAACAGCTTTGAACTTTTACAATAGTGTGTTAATGCATGTGTCAAAAGGAGGAATTGGTTTACAGTCAACAACCATTTGTTTGCAATTTTTACCACAGAGGCAAATTAAGAAGTCCTGACAACATTGTATGAAAATTACCTTTCTGAACTGAGGGCTATGTTTGGTCCTTAAGTATGACATTCATTTTTTTTTCTGTACCCAAAAATAAAATTTTTGACAAGTACTTTTTTAATAACGTCTACATTTTCTTTGTGCCACTCCTGTGGAAGAGCTACCAATTAATAATCCAACTGGGTTAGAAAATTATTTAGTTATTGGGAGTATTCTCTTCATGGTTGGATTAAATCAAGAGGCCTGCTGAGAAACCTAGCATAGAATGCAAAATAAGTCCTATCAGGACTATAAGGCACCTATCAGTTCCTGAGTTTGTCTCACAAGAGGCTGGCTCAACCCCTGAGGATGGGTATGGTGAAGCAGAACATAAAATCCCAGGAACTGTGGGGGCTGTAGTTGAAATGGACCCATTCCCTTGTCAGTTCGGGCCGGTTACTCCTGTGCTGTTTGGTAGACTAAGAATTTTGGCTTGTTTTGTGAGTTTATGGATGCCTTGCACTCATCATTGCAAGAGTATAGCGCCTTGAGAGAGAGAATGCTGGTCTCATGACCAAACTGTGATTGAAGGCTCTTCGAGTGGGATGTGCCTGAGACAGCCCAGAACAAGTCTTTAATCGTTGTGTATCCTTTCCTCTTGCAGTAGAATTTATAAAAAACTTCCTGTCTCACCCATGTTGAAAAGGTGGCAAGCTGGAATAGGGTTCTCCTGTTCCTGTAAAAACTTCCTAGAATAGCAGGAGGATGATATTCTGTGCAGGTTTGGGTATACTTCTGTAATCCAAGTAATGAGGAGTTGCTACTACTTCTGGTGGTTTAAATGCATGTTTAAAACAGAGGAGTATTTTTTGAGCAGATGCCTTTCCTAATACATCCCAAAATCAATTTCAGACTTAGACTCATTCCTTTTTCTTGAATCTAGCTCTCCTTACACTGCCCATATCTTTATTACACTGTGCACTCACAAGGGAGTCAACCCATTTTCTGTCAAGAATTAGAATTTTTCTACAGGTCTATCTTTTATTAGGATGGGTTTGTGCTATCATACTGCATCAGAGTTCATGCTAATAAGTTGTTTTCATTAATTCCTATGTTGTTTTACAAATGGGAGATTTATATAACAAAAAAAAAAAGAAATTATACTTTCCCGTCCTTCTATTTTTTAGGTATCAGGTACCCTGTTTTGCTTTCTTGATATGCAAAACATATTGGATGGAAAGAATACCTTGAAAAATGTTGACTGTCACCGTAATTAAGTATATTTCAATAATGACATTTTCCTAATGCATACTCTACGTGGAAAATGAGTTGCATTACATGAACAAAACCATAAAAATTCAAGTTTTTAGATGCAGTGCTATGTCTTAAAGGATTTTAAATTTCCACAAAATGATTCATTGAGCTTTGAAACAATTGGCATTTAAATAATCAAGTGTATTAACACGGGATATTTTCAATATCTCAGCAAAACCTATATCCCTAGTTTTTAAATTTATACCAGCACCTAAGGAGAAAAGATGGCCAATAGCTTTATTTGACAGCTAGCACTAATATAGGAGTCAAACTTAAAAGGACACTGTACATACCCATCATCATAAGGAAAACCTT
The DNA here is from genome assembly GCA_013397315.1 of Donacobius atricapilla. NCBI lineage: Eukaryota > Metazoa > Chordata > Aves > Passeriformes > Mimidae > Donacobius > Donacobius atricapilla. Next base: position 255,667 of record WBMY01011116.1, read on the forward strand.
ACAAGTGTTCTTTTGAAGTTCAGTTATGAATTCAGTTTGACTGTGTTAATGACTTGTACTGATTTCTTCAGCTTGAGCTTTATGAGTGCAAATACTTATGGAAGGTGTATTTTAAGCCTGAGTGCCAGAATATTAATCAAAACCTCAATTACATATTCAGTAGTAATACTCACAACTCATATGGGTCTTACTTAATTTCATTACTCATCCAATCAAGGATCAGAAGCAATGACATATGATTTAAATAGCAAATTGTTTTGGATATTTCTAATTAGTAGGCACAAAGGATTGGTTATCAAAGAAATTAATTTTGGCACCTTGAAAACTGAAGAATAACCTTGAAATAAAAATAAACTCAACATTCAAATCTGTTCACAGCAAATTTACTAAATGTTTTCATGCATGCTTACTGTATATAAACTATTGGCAAATAAATAAATGATAGAAATATCATAGATATATGTCTTCTAATGGTATTTCATAAATCATTCTTTTTAGAATTATTTGTGAATAGCAAACTTAGATCTGGATTAGACCACAGGATTTATGCTCATTTCAAGCAATTGTTTTGGGTATAAGTATTGCCACTGTGACTCAAGAATGCACCTTATTGTGAGACTACCTCTTTGAGCAATGAGATTCTAATCTGGTTATGATGGAGAATGTCTCCCACTGGATTTATCTTACTATGTGGGAGCCTGTCACTGTTTCATCTGTGCTGTCAATCCCCCATGCTCAAAAACCTGTGAAGTCTTTTGAGGGGACAAGGCTGTGAAAAGTCTGTCTGCAAACTTGAAGGACCAGTGGGAGAATTGGGTCCATCTCTTTGTCCTGCTGTCACTCCATGCTCTGTTAAGTGTTCTTCATCTGCACTACAAGCCAAAGCACTTTGATTCTGTGATCTACTACTCATGATGCCAGAGGAAGGCTTCTCTGTGGCTCCCTCAAAGCTCCATTTCTATGAGCAGTACTGGATTCTAAAAACAAGGAAGCACGAAGGCATGGGAATAGTTTAGGAATAATATTAATTGCCATCACTGAATGTGTATGTACGTACCTGGGATTTGTTGCAAGTGATTTCCTTACACAGGCTGTCCCACTTTTTTTTTTTTTTTTTATAATGTAAACATCATTTTCACCAATAGACTTCACAAAGAGAAATCCATTGTGAAATAAGGTAGAATCTCAGAACTGTCAGTCATGGAAGTATTTTCTTTAATTTCCTTTTTCTCTTGGCAAGATTTTTTATCATATGCAAGCATTAGCTCTGAGAGAGAAATAATGTTCACTTCAAAAGCCACTTCCTCCTCAATAAATAATTCAGAGACATAGATTGTTCAAGAGGAATTATCAACACACTAGTAGTAATTTAATATACCAAGCAATCGCACTCACTTTAGCCTACATATGATTTAAATAGAATATGACAGTTTAGGGTCTCCATTTGCCCCATGGCATGTTGGGATCAAACTTGGCAAGTGATTGCAGTGTTCTCATATCTTCTGAAGAAGTGAATGAAAGTTGCATTATGCAGAGAGGATTTCTTAATTGCATGCTAAATCAGAGTTTGCTTGCTTGTGTTCTGAATCCAAATTGTAGCCCAGGACCAGCTTTAAAGCATGTGAATATTTTCTCTGAACCTTGATAACTAGCATCTCACAAACTTGTCGCTTTTTTTTTATTATTTGTTACTATTTTGAGGCAGTGTTTCAGTATATTAGTTACCTTTGATTTGTCCCATGGGTGAAAGGCTGCAGCTACCCTTCTTGAACTGTTTGACACATGGGACCCATCCGCTGAGGACAACATGCTTTCCGGAAGTTTTACCTCTTTTGCTTTTTCAAAGAGTCAGTTTTATTTTCTTTTCCTTTCCATTCCCTCTAGTAACCCAACACCACTGAGTGTTAGCTGCTGGTTGACCTGGCAAGATTTGTTTTTCTCGCAGTCATAAATAGCTGTGGTGAAAAAGAGACAAATTTCTCCTCACTCTAGTGCTTTTGCCTGTTAATAGGAAAATGCAAAACTGGTAGTATATCAATGGCATACTACTAGAACTGTCATATATGAACTCAGATAAGAAGTTCTCTTTTCATACGTTGGTTTTTCTGGAGTGGCTCAAATGCATTCACACTCATTTGTCACAAATTTGGCATAAATTTTCTTCTGGTTTGTCTGAATGACAGTAAGCACTCCTGTAAAGGCTTTGGGCTATAATTTAAACCATAGCAATTTATGTTCTATTCATGGAAGTGGGTTTGTATGGAAGGCAATGGATGCCTAAAACCAAGAGAAGATAAGTACAATGCTTAATTTTATGCATTTGCCCTTTGTGTTCTTACAGTCTATATCTTCGAGAAAGCCTTTTTTAAGGTAGGTTTCTATCTGTGACAGTGTTTGTGTCAGAGACATATAGTGAAATCATACATAGAGACTTGTAATTGTCTTGGTGATAAGAGGCAGTCCAGGACTGTATTTTTCCAGGAAAATAGCAGATTGAAATTGAGACTGTGGAGTAACATGCTTTCCCACGTTCTTGTAAAGAAAATAATTGCCCTTCAAGCTTCTACAGTATTCTCCAATTCATCTGGCTGATAAGATAAAAACCCAGGACTTCTCTCATGACCGGTTTGCCTAAAAGGAAGGCTATAACTGAGTAACTCTTTCTCCAAAGTTCCACTATAATCTGAATAGATTTAGGAATGGTTCAAGGGGAGTCTTACCATCTTCATAAAAATCCCTGGAGGAAAGGTAATGCCACAGGTTTTGGCTCATTGCTGTGAATGTAATGTTGGTCTTGTTATTTAACTTCCTGGTTAACCTGGCCTTTCATCAGAACTCCACCAGAGACTTTCATTTTGGAAACAGTTTGCTGATCATACAGCATACTTGGAAGCAGCAAGGAACATTAGGTCAGTGACATGTAGAAGTAAGGAACATTAGGTCAGTGGTGGATGTTTCCACTTTGATTTAAAGTGTCTTTAAGATGTTCAGAAATTTCCTTTATGTTCCAGTGGGATAAGAGATTGGATGCATGGTGGAGCAATGGCGATCAGCACATAACTGCGATGCAACAAGGGATATGTTTTGAAGCATCAGCTGTTATTGTACAGCTGGATGAAAGAGATGTCTAAAGATGTATTCTTCTCGTCTGACTTAAAAACTGGTCTCTGGTGCTGCTACATCTGGAAGAAAGATTTTAAACATTGCTATATATATATATATCTATATACCTATATTTATATATATATCTATCTAACTGTCTATATATAAAATAGGTGCAAGAGGGGGAAAATGAGGATAGAACAGTGGATATAGAATTGTTAACAGGAATTTGGTTAGCAAAAAAAACCTCAAAGGTCCTAATAAAATGTCAGTGGCACATTGTTCCTAGGATTGTGCTTGCTTGGCTCAGTGGCTGCTTGTTTTCCCTAAGGAAAAAGGTGAAACATGGATACAGACCCATCAAAAACCTGTGCAAGAAAAGAAGTGCAAATACCTGTGCAGGACTTGAATTCATGACTGGAAATAGGGACTTGAATGTTGTGTGCTACCAAGAAAAGCGAACTGAAATTAGTGACCTGCTGGTATTCCACTGAGTATTAATGGTATGATAACTTGAAAGAGCGGGATATATGTGTTTAAAACATAATTTTTAGAAGGTCTGCAAAGGTGGTTACCTGGTCTAGCATTGAGCTGCCGGAGTAGTGTTGTGACAAGGGAAGGGTAGGCATTCCAGAAATCTGTGAAATTGTGGGATTTAAGCTGCTTAAATGGATACTGGAGAGCACAACATATTAGCAACCACCATCGATGTTTTCATGTGGTAGCTAACAGTCTTCATCAGGCAGCTAATGTATTAGGATGTGTCACAGTGTTCCATTTTTGATGGGGATATTTTAGAACTTTTAGCATTTCTCAGTAAGGAATGAGGACACTGTGGAAGACTGATAACACTGAATAACCTCCAACAGCATGATGACAGATAACTTCCTTTTATGTTCATTGAAGAAATAAAATTGCTAAGTAGTTTGTTATGTTTGTTTTGTTTTCCCCAAAAGAGCAAAATTTCATAACTGAGGCAATTGGCTAGTAAGAGAAATTTGCTCCTGCAAATATATAAAGAAATTCTAAATCTCTTTGAAATTGATAATGCTATCACTGCAGGGAATCTAAACATCAGAAAAAGAGAAAAAATTGTAGAGTGTAGCTCTTAAGCAAAGTTTGTGTTTGCAACACCATTAGGAATCTTCAAAAAATGGCTTGCCACCTTGCTTCCTTTCCTTCCTGGTTGTTTAAGCAGCACTAAGGCTCAGAGGTGAAGAGGTTTGGAGATGAAGTGAGATTTTCCAAAACCAAGCTGATCTGGCCTTTACAGAAAAAAAAACAAAATAGCAAAACACTCTTCAGCTATGTAATAGGGACAGAAAAAGGAAGAAAGACAGCTGCTATTTTATGAGAAGGGATATTAAAGATAATCTAGATAAACTTTAAACTGATTTCCCTAATTTTTCAGTAAAGACAATTCTACTATGATAGAGGTAAAGGGAAGACAGATAATGTATATGATGACAGTAAAACAGAAATAGCCACAACTGCAGTGAAAATAACAGTAAATAAGTTTTTATTTGAAAAATCAAAGGGAATTAGTAATTCCAATTCCAGAGTACTAAAAGAGCTGGTTAATTGCATCTGTTTTAAATCTGTTAATATAAATGTGGCACCATAAGGCTGGATAGCAGCTACATATTTAGGAAGCTGAGAAATAAAATTATTTGTCAACTATCCATCTATGAGTAAGTGATGCTGTAAGTGTCCTTTCCTTTAAAAACTTTTATAAAGACATACAGTTAAAGGACAAGGGGGGAAGAAATAAAGTGTAACAGGGTTTACTAAAGATCGGCACTGCCAGACTGACCAGGGAACTGTCTCAGTACTTTATTGAATTTTATAGGGAAAGGAAGTGTGCTGCATGTTTTCTGGCTGACAAGGGAAATCTTGTCATGCACCCTGGAAGTTTTCAGTAGAGCTGGACAAGAGGGGGATTAGCAAGAGACTATAGAGTATGGAAGGAACTCATTCACTGGCAGGTGTGCTTAAGTACAACCAATGCAGATGAATTATGAGGGGCATTGTGTGGCCACAGCCAGTGCTTCACTGAGTGACCCAAAGCTCGTAGCACACTGAGAGCTTACATGCCTGCTGTTAGTCTCTTCCTTCTCAGCCTCTCATCCAAGAGACATATGTTTAAATCACTGCATTACCATTCTGCCAGAATTTCCAAACTATAGCTCTTTTTGTTTTCAAAATACTGAATTTTATATCAGATAGAAGTTTGCATTTCACAGCCTAGTCTGAGCATACTGGGACTTTGTTTATTCTCCAGGCATGATCTGAACAGATAAAAAAAATGCTGGTAGAAATACAGTCAAAACTAATTGAGTCTTTCTACAGTTTAATTTTGCTCCACAGAGATGTATTGTCACATGCTATGAAATCAGGGGGTTTAAAAACTTCAGAGTCAATGATTTAAGCTTCCATTAAACATCTTCTGAAAAAGGATTCCAGCATGTATATTTGTGGCATACCGCAAGACCACAGTTAAACTGGAGCTTTCCATATGTTGTGGCATGCCAGAAAATCTTGCTTAAGCTTTGCTATGACAATATATCTACAGGACCATTTTTTTCAAAAGATACAATACTCATTTTAGATACCTGTCTTGGTGAGGGTTTACTGGCTCTTCATCACCTGGGAGTATTGCCCTGATTTTTTCAGCCTTCTCTTCTGTTTCACAGTTTCATGTTTTGAGTTCTTTCTCACGCTCTGGTCCGTAAACACTAGCCAATGTTATTGTAGTTTCAAGGAAAGTTTTCATTCCTGTTCTTAGAGATATGGACAGCTAATGGACAGTTGTCTTGACCAATGGGATGGGGAGAGGTGTCAACCTTCTCCCCCAATCCCTGGCCTTTGTAAAAATACTATATAATAGAGTCAGATTCTTTTAAATAAATTTCGTTCTTAGTTCATGCCTTCTAATCTAAGTGTAAGTGTGTGTTTGTGTGTGTGTGATGCACTGCGTCATGGGAGCTTTCAGGTGTTGAGTTTTATGTCTGCAAAGTGATGGAAGAAACTGCTGTCACTGAAGATTGAGTAAATTTATATCATTTAGATCCAACATGTAGGGATAAACTACTCCAAACAAAAGCTGGCCTGGGTATTTTACTTGACTGTGTGCCTCATACTTTGAAAGACTCCCTGCTTGGGGTTTTAGGGTACTTTCATCAGTTCCTGCAAATTGAGGTGCTTGTGAGTTTTATGTGTGTAGAATTTTGTAGTATCCTTAAATTAAAATGTAGAAATAACGTAATGTTACTGTGGAAATGTCTTGATTTTAATTATAATACTTTGAACCGTTCTCACCTGTTGCTACAAAATAAGCACGACAGCCAAAGAATAAGACTAAATGAGAAAAAGAAGGGTATTGCATCACTGGGCCAGAATATATATTCCTTGTCTGCAATTGTAATGATGCTGGTATATGTCAAATAGTGTTGAAGCACTTTCTTTAGACGGTGCTCAGTAGTGTTTGTTGACTGGTTCATACTAGAGTTTTTTTAACCTCAGATGTGAATGTGTCTCCTTTCCCCCTGTATTATGTAAATCTAGGTGTTAGGTGATTCAGAAACTGAGTAAATCTGAAAAATATCCTTATGTCTGAGCCTAGACTACTTTCCCTCTTGTGCAGAGTGCCACAGCCATAACTAATTAGGTAGTACTTGACTGAGTGTCAAGCCAGTTTAAAGTACAAAAGGTGAGTGGGCACATTACCCTGCATGCCGGTCTGCAGGCGGTGGCACCCTGCCTTAGGCTCCACAGGAAGTCCCCACAGGCTTACTCATGTGTCTGACTCCTTTAACCAGCCTACTGACTCCAATTCAGAAATTCACTAAGCACATAGTATCTTAGTCAACCTAGGGGAAAAAAATAAAATATAGAATCAGGCCATTAAGTTGTATAGTAAGGTTGCTAATAATAGTTGCAAAAGGGATTACTCAATAACTGAGAGCAGTAAAGCAGTGGAACTTTTTTTTTTTTCTCCTAAAGAGCTGTGATTTTCATATGGTGAGTGATGCTTCAGCAGCCCTCACAGTGAAGAGATGTATACAAAGCTCTGGTCCTGCAAGCACCATGCCACCTGTGATAAATAGACATACAAGCAGATGAAGAATCTGGCATGTGCTTGCTAAACTCAGACAAATTCAGTTGCATGAGTGACACAGAGAAATAGATGACAACATAAATCAAGTACTAAGAGTGTGTAATGTGAAAAAAAAAAGTTGGGGATTACCTTGCTTCTTTTTCTGTTTCTTTTTTTTTTTTTTCTTTTAAAAAGGTTACTATCATTCATTCAGATACAGCAAAATATTGTTGGACCAAAAGACTTGGATTCATGAGGAGACGTGAGGCACCTTGGATGGCAGATCAGTTTGCCCTGCTGAACCATCCAGATTTGTATAGTCAGCTGATATTTAGTATTTATATACTTCTTGATCTTAAAACTAACCTAAAAACTCTTAGAAGTTAACAAAACTTATTCCAGTTCTGCTTTATACTAGTGAATTTTTTGCTGAAAAACAGGACACATTTCAATAGGGAGATTAGCTAGACTGTGAAATATTACCCCTCAGGGAAGTCGTAGGAGACCAGTTGCACGGATCATTTAAATGCAATTAGAAAAACCAGCAGAGGATGGAGCCAGGCAATTCCCCCTCCCCGCCTTCCTTTGCTTTCTCCCCAAATAAGTTTGAAAAATGTCAGTTAGGGAAATAATAATGGAGTCAGGTTGAATTTAGCAAGTAGTTTTGGCTGAGAAGGGACAAATTTGAAGATCTTTTATTCCAGTAATTTTGTGAAAATGCCTGCATGCTAGGGAGGAAAGTTTCCTGCTAAAAATGCAACTTGTCATTTCAAAATTTAGTGCTTTCATTTATGAATTGGATCATACCTGTTCCAGGTTGATGCAAGAGTACGTAATTATATTTTTTTTCCTGCTTGTTTCCTTCCCCAACATGAGATTTTAATTAAGCTATTCTTTGTTTTTAGTCATCTCATTCAAACAAAGAATCTGTTATTTGCACTGTTCTAGAAAGTATAACAAGAAGTCAGTTTCAGGCTGATAGAAGGACAGACTTTATGTCTTTTCCTGGGAGATCTCTTATTTAGAGCCTGTGATTTACAGGTTGAGTTGGCTGTCTCAGCTTAAGTAATGCCTTTAGTAGCTTTCAAGTTTGATTTTTCTGAAAATCTGGTGATGTGTATCAACAACTTCAGTGTCAGTATGAGGTACATTTTTGCATTGCCTCTCAAAGTTAGGATTTAAATGTCTCAAATTTGGTGCTTAAAGCTTAAGCAGTTCTAAATAGAAGTAAAGACCAAGAGGGGTTTTACTGGTTCTTAAGTCTTAGATTGCTTTTCCGAACAGGAGGAACTTTACCCACCAAGCCCTGGAAGGTTTTCTGTCATGCGTCTTCCACTGTATAGGTGTCAGATTCTCTGACAGATGGGGAAAAAATCGAAACCAGTGGGGCTTCATAAAAATAAGAATTTTGGGGGCTACTGGGACTAACACTGCAATATTTAGCAATCTATTGTGAAGCAGCAGATGTATAATTTGATACACACAACGTCATTAATCACATTTCTTTCTTAAATGGTGATTAAAAAGAAGTGCTTAGAAATGAAAGTTATCTACAAAAGCTCAGTTTTGTGTCATTACTTTAGAAAGATGGTGGTTTTCCCCCTCTGTTGCTGTCTGTTGTTAATTAGGGATGTAGAGATGGATGTGTAGAATTAGGTTGCACATAATCTCATCTGAATATTTAATCATAAATGATTAAGATGAAGATTTATAGCACAGATTTTGACATCTTGGCTGATAAAGCAAGGTTAATAGAACTATATTCTCCCAGTTATGGATTGTCTGGGAAAGCAGGCAAGACAGTATTGTCTACAGACATTAAAGGCCAACAAGATTTCCAAGAATGTTCTTCCCCTTCTTTATTTTCAGAAAAACTTTTTCGGATTGTCTGATGTAATACTAAAAGTTCCATGAAAGAAAATTTAAACAGAAAAAACCCAAAATTGAAAGGCAAATTGAAGCGTACAGCTAATGAAATGTACAGCTGTGGATTCTAACAAGAGGATAATGGCAGTTTTGTTTTGTTTGAAAATTCTAGATGTTATTTGATGGAATAATCTGCTAAAGTGATACTGTATGACCAAGGTCACGTATTTTCCTATCCTGTCTAGTTAGACTTTTTTGGTTTGAAGATTACTGAGTTGCATGTTCCATTGACTCAATAGAGTATAAGACCATTGATGTCTCCAGGACCACATGAGTTGCATATGGTTGCTTGCATTTGCTACACAAATAACTGAAAATTTATTAGTAAGTGTGGTAGTAACACAATTATTACTACGTTATTCATGCTGTGTATTCTCTTGTAATCTCCCTAACACAAAAGAATAATTGATTAATTGTAACACTGCTCTGAAGGACCTGAACTATCATTAGGTAATACTTGATTTTCTGGAGGAAGAACTGAGATAAGTAAAAATCTGGCACCAATTAAAAAAAAAAAGAGAGAGAGAGAAAAAAAGGCAAGTATCGTGGAAATTGAGCATCTTCATCCAAAATTCAATCTGAAATTCAGTTCAGACACTATCTCTCTGGAAACATTCTCTCTGAGAACATTGTGGGCATTTTATTTTAAACTATACATTTATGACTAACAAAAGATGTAGAAATATCTCAGCATTAATAGAGCTGGTCAGCTTGTTCTGGGTCACCCTAGCCCTGTCAGGGATCTAGAAATTCAGAAGTGTTCCACACATTTATTGCAGGGATGCAGTGAGACAGAGAGTCTGCAAGGTTGTCAGTGGATATTTCTGGGATCAAAACCTCTGAAATCATGAGCTCAGGTATTGTTTCAGGTTCTGTGGTAGACTTTGTGCAGGTGTAGCATCTGGTACTGATCACCCCGTGGTTGTCTCAGAGTGAGGCTTAGGGCAGGGTACTCTCGAGTACCAGCCTTAGCCAAAGCGTATTGCCACTCACATCAATGAGAATTTTTACCAGGGCTTTTAAAATGAGAGCTAGGAGATTGACATTTTTGAAAATCTGTGATATGGGAATTCACAAAGACTGAATTTATCCTAGGAAACTTAATCTTGCATTCAGCTTGGAGGAGGGAGTCTCCCCCAGGAGGGGAGTTGATGGCAGAAGACTGGTTATAGCTGCTTGGTGCTTTGAATTATCGCCCTGGAAGAGCCCATCTTCTCTGCTGCCTGTAGGAGGAACCTAGGGAGCATGGGAAAAAGTCAGGCACTGTAAATATCTCCCCAAGTGGCTTTCCCTGCTGTCTTCCTTACTCCTGTATTTCTAGCCCTGGGCTGCTGTTGCTGTCCCTTTCTTGCATTTTTCTGACATTCTCCCTGCCTACCCCTATCATTCTTGTTCCCTGTTACCAGATTAAAGGTGGGAGTGTTACTTTTCCTGTTCACAAATGCCTTCTGTGTAACATTGATCTAACTCTGGTGGTCATATCCCGTGATATTGATCATGTAATTTGTGTGGAGGATAGAAAGATAACTGTTCTGTACCATAGGTAGCTGTCCTTTTTCATTTCGTAGGGCGTGGAGAGGATTTTTTTACCAGACTTCAAAATTTACAGCAGTAAATGAGCTGCTTAAGCCTTTTTGTAAAAGCCATTGTTCTCTCTCTGTAAAGTCAAAAGAATTGACATATCTCATTAATCTGTTAAGCAGTACGAAGATAAATGTTTTACATGTAAGAATGAATACAGATGATGATACTGGTTATTTGGTAGGCTTCATAAATGTAAACTATAGTGTCAATAAAGAGCTTTTACTAATAAGTTCTCATTATCTATTGACTTGTTTTTGTTATTTTCATAGATAATTTGTTTTTTCTAAGTAGATGAATACTAATATTAAATGGTCACAGATGAAAACTATCTACAATAAAACATAATTAGTCTGTTCTTTGTTAAGCAAAAATGTGTTTAACTGCCGTTTTGTTTCCTTAAATAGTTGGAGATTTTTGATATAATAGGGGTTTTAATGACTTTGTAAACAAGATATGAGATGTCTGAATTCTCATAGATAAGTTGTGAGTTGTGATCACTGTTCCTTAACGGCTACAAATTAATTATAAAGGTAAGACATGTTAAAATGTTTGAAGCATCTTTCTGTATTTTGTTCATCTGGATAGTAATTTACTTGTGTAAAATGAAGTTCAATACATAAACAAAGTCTTTGTATTTTTTTCTCAAGTATATAGAGATCTATGTAAGGCAGAAAATGTGTTGTCAGCTCCCAGTTAATTTGAAATTCAGCCCTTCTCAGCAAATTCTGCTCCCTTATGCATTTGTTTCATTTACCTCCAAAGTCTTGTCTTAAAATATGTTTCTATGGGTAATTACACTAAGTAGCCCCATTTGAAAGCCTGCTGAGCAGGGCTGGACCTTTAACCTGTAAACCTTGTCAGGCAGGGACCATAACTAAAGTGCTTATAAAATTTGTATCTTGGCAATGATGGGTATTATGCCTGGAATCAGAAAATAATAGCAGAAGCTAATTAGGGGATTTCCCAGAAATTAAAACAATCAAGTAAGGTATCTGAGCTCCTGATGATAGAGATGCCCACTTTTTTTAGTCAGAACATCATTTTGCGCGGGACATTGTGTGATGTCAGGTGAAGGGACAGCAAATCCTAATAATTGGCTCCTTTACCCAGTGTATCAGCAGGACTAATAAAAGATATTTCCCATTCCTACATGCCTTCATGCCTTTTATCCTCAAGCCATCATGCCTCCAGCAGCACTACCAAAACAAAGACAGTCTGAGAGAGATTTGTGTTGCGTGCTTGGGAGTTAGTTAACAGCACTGAACTGACAGCACTGACCTGTGACACAACTTAGGAGTGAAGGCACTGAAGGCAGGCAGAGGTGAATGGTCAGTGTGTTAAGATACGGTCTCTGTAGCAGTCCTTCCTGTGCAGTTCCTGAAGGGCAGGTGTAATAAATTCAGATGAGAGAGATGCTTTTTTTGTATGCACACCGCTACATTCGTAAGAGAAAAGTAAACACTTCTTTTTTTTTTTTTTTTCTTTTCTGGTGAGTTCATGAAACTGCAGACAAGTGACAGCATGACTTGGTAAAAAGAAATAAATTGTTCATCTGTGTTGCCAATGTTAAAAGAGCAGATGTGAAAGATTTTCCGAAAAGAACTTTCTATTCATATGCTGGAGTCAGGAAGAGCATAATTAGAAGTTAACTAAAAATAAGAGCCAGTTTTCTTATTGACAGCTGTCAGCAAGCATCTGTACAGCAAAAAATATTCGACCCCAACATGTACTTCTAAAATTGTTAGCTTCTAAATTTGTTTAGATGGGTCATGGTGTTGTTGCTTTTGCTGCTAAGATGTGACACTAACGATTACATTTCCATTTTGAAGCATTTTTTTGTTGCAGTACTTAGAAACTTAAAATCTTTATTGGTACTATTGGCAGGAAAATTACTTTTTCAAAGCCATTCTACTAAATGGAGTAAAATTTCCTAATAGCTTTTGATTAAAATAGTCTTTTTAAAAAATTCTCAATTCTATAAATATTTTCAGCAAGTGCTTAATTGCATTACTTCAATTTGAATGCTGTCAGTGCAAAATTTCTCTTTAAGGGATACTTGAATTCTGCAAAGTGGCAACACCCCTTCTTGTTCTAGACAGTGAGGTAAATAAAAGATTTTTTTTCTTTTTAGGAGATTGTTCTATCCATGCAAAAAAAGCCCCATATGCACCTGTATTCCTGAAAGCACACAGACCTTCCCTTCTGCACGCTAGCTGATTGTCATAAGAGAGAGCATAAACATATGGATGAATGCACAGACCTGCATATGATAATATTAACCTCATTCAGATCCATTGTTTCTCACTATTTTTACAGCCCTCTTTCTGGTGCTGTATGATGGCTTGAATTTCAGACAGTTACAAATGTTGTCCCTTTATACTTGGATCAGTTACAATTTCAGCCAGTGGTATCTCGAAGCCTAGCAGCAGTTTTCTGGCAGTAATGGCTGAGAAGACGAGTTGCTTAAAAACTGTTTATCATTTCAGTGGATGGAAATTAAGAAGTCTCCATACGAGCCTCATTGATCCTGCCTGGTTTATATGAGGAGGCATGGTATGCACATTTGTGGGCCCAGAATGGTGTGCATGGTGGCTCTTGGGACATCAAGCTGCATGACACCACCCATAGTCCTTCCTCCTGCTGTTTTGGTATAAACCCTCAATGGGGCCTGCCTTGAAGGAGAAATAAACTCTTTGGAAAATCATCTCTGCTGGTGGCTTGCTGGTGAGTCTGTGGGACATGCAGGTTTGTGAGGCTCACTGAATTCAACAATTCAATAACAAAAGCTTTTCAGACCATTTACTCTCAGCCAAGGAGATCAATTGTTTTGATTGTGATGGCAGTACAGTGCTGTTACTGGTGAGCTCTGCCTTGAGTGACGCCCATGGAAGCCGGTGGGGAGCAGGTACCTCCAAGAGTACACTGAGAATAAGACAGAAAGCATGGCAGATGAGGTAAACTGTCAAGAATGGGGACAGGGAAAATTCAGTTAAATCTCATATAGATCTGTGAATTATATGGGTTTCCATCAATGCCAATAATAAACAGATAAATTTAATCTGAATTTAATTCCAGGAGGCTTTAAATATAATGTCTCAATGAAAATGTTTATCAAATGACTTCTTTTGTTTTAACTTATTGGGCTTAACACTTCATAAATTACAGAAATTAAATGAGGGTAGCTTTCTGTCATGAATTTTAATTGTATCATTGCACCATAGTTTATTTTTAAATTCTGAGAATCCTGGCCCAAGTCCAGCATCACGGCTACTGTGTACTGGAACCCTCCAAAAAGGTAATCCAAATTAAATAGAAGTGTGAATCCACAGTGGATTAATTAAATGACATTAAACTCTCATGTGTATACTATGAATCAGAATTAAAAGTGTCTTGATTCAATTTAACTTAATTTCCAGAGAAAATGAGTTAATTAAGTGTGCTGCAATTTTGAATGGAAGTGTCTACACAGACGTTTAATATGTTTTGACTAATCCACTTTAAAAATTAATTCAGTTAACTTTCCTGGGTGACCCTTGCACTGACAAACCTTTGGTGACTTGGTAAGAAATCAAAGAAAGGCTAATGCTCAAAAAAATTAAGACTGTTATTGTAACCAGTAGTTGAGACTTGATTTTTGTATTAGAATTTTTGTTCAATCAAGAAGCAGCTTTATTTCTTCAGTCAGAAATTGTTCTTCACTAGTATGATTCATTCTGTCAAAGAAAAGGAAAATAGTTGTGCAGCTCCAGAAGTGAAGTACACGTGGTGGTATAGTTGGTTTTGCCATAGAAAGTTGCTATGTATGATTTGTTTTTGAATATCAGAGCAGGGAGATTCAAAATATTTCTGCTATTCCAAGAACAGAGTTCTTGCATTTCTCAAATAGTGAGGAGGATAGAGAAGTTCAGATAACATTTTTTTTTTATTTTCAAAAGAAATAATAGACCACCATGGACCTAATCCTCTCTTGATAATAAGCTGGAAGGGAATGATTGAGATGAGGATGTCAAGAGGAGGGTACTGTCATGGTATAAAGAAAAAGCAAAATACTCAGTAGTTTTCCATGATCAAATCATGTGAGTTAGGAGGGGGTACTGCCAGTTAGGACTGTGAATGTGGCTTGATATCTGCACAACAGTGGAGAGGGGAATGACGAGGAAGATGAAGGGGAGGAGAACAGGTTTTTCAGTGGTGCAGATTCCCGTGGCAATGTCCCACCTTAGCCTGGGCCATAGGTCTCCTGAATGAGCTATGAAGCATTAACTGGACCTGACAAGGCTGAAGCTGGGGTGAAAGAGATGAAGAGTGACAAACCTCAGTAAGCCATGCCCATAAGGGCCTCCCTGAGCCACTATGTTCATCTGTCCCATTTTTCCTGGCACTGCTGTGATGCTTTGGACTGGTTGACTATCTTGGCTGCAGGCATGGAGAGGAAGATGTTGCCTCTTCCTTCAGCTGAATGTAAAGAACATGTAAGGAGAATCCAGTTTGGTGCCATATGAGACCCAAGTACTATCAAGCAAAAAGAAAGGCATGTTCGCAGCGGGGATGAGATAGGAAAAATACCAGGAAAGAGGGATAAAAACTCAGCCACTGTCTTGCAGAAGTAGTGCTTGCTCCACTGACGCAGAGACTAACATATTTATCTTGGTCAATTGTTTTTCTTGACTGATGTTTTATCATAATTTTTGTGGTCAGTAATTTGTAGACCCCTGGAGACTTCAGGTTTGGTGCTTTGTAAAGGTAACATGATACAAAGAAGCTATAGAGCTGAGAAAATATCAAATGCATGCTTTAATTGTACTTTGAATCTTTGTTCTTATTACCCACTTTTGTTATTCTCTGTCCAATGCAAGAGCCTTTAAGACCAACTATCATCCTCCAAGCACTTACAGAAATTACAGCAGCTATTGCTAGTAAAATGGAGAAACAGGTGCATAAGAAAATGAGATTTTGAATGCCTACTTTAATTTTACTGCAAGAATAAGCTCTGGAAACAAAGCTCTGATTAGAAAAGTGCAGAGAATCAAAAACAAGTTGCAAGAGTATCTTCACAACATCTTTTAATTATGAGGAAATTTTGCCACATTTTCATTCTGTATTATTATCAGAGCACAATTTTCATGCCTTTCATATTCTAAAAACTCCAGAGTGACACACACATTTATTTCTAGTATTAAATTGTGCTGCTAAAGCACATTCTGTTTGGCATGACGTCCTTTCAGTTTAATTTTCTCCAAAAATCCATTTCATCTTTTCAGAATATAAATGACATACCATTGACCCTTCAACTTCCTGCTATTCCCTCCTGTCTTCAGTACTCAGATGACTAAGTTGGGAACGTGTTCAAGTGGTGGCATCTGGCTCTTTGGGGAGCTCTGTGAGCAATTACGTTGGCAGCTTTACAGATGGCTCTTCATGCATTGTGGGGTGAATCTGAGCTTTTATCTTTTAGATATTTGTGATTTGGAAGAACTTGCGTGCTGGTAAATAACCACGCTCTTCCCTTCTTGAGTATCCGTTCAAGGCAGCTGCATTAAAACTCATTGCTTTATGAACCAGACACAAATAAAAAACATACAAGTGTTCAACTACAAAGTTGTTTTTAAATGCTTGGATACATGAATATCATCCTTCTTGAAGACTCTTTTCTTTTTCTTCCATAAACCAGACATTGTCTTGGTAGCCAAGTATTTCCCGACTAGAAATTTAAGCGCCAATCCTTGAAAGAGAAACTGCTAGCTGTTTAAAGAGGGTGTTTCCTTCTAGTTCCCTTTAAAGACTAGTTGATTCAGGTGTGTCTGGAGAATCTTAAACCTGGATGCTTTGGAGTAATTTTTTTTTTTAATAGACATATGTGTTAGACATATTTAGAGTAATCTGAAGGCAGCCTTATCAAAAGGTTGCACCTTCTCAGAAAACTGTCAGCTTACACTGTGAAGTAGAATGTGGGCACAAGTTGAAGTTCGGAGAACCCTGATGGGTGCAAGAAGGGGAGAGCTTCCAAGTTCCATAGCCTTTGATTTTTTTAACCCAAGCTAAAGTATGGAGACCAATTTATTTTTATTTTTGGAGCATACCTGACCTGATGTCAAGCAATTTATTAAGGTCTTTTGGGCACATGAAGTTGTATAGATAGGCAAGAATAAGGCTTGAAAATTTGTCAGTACAAGTTACAGAATTAGCTGGATCATCTAAAAGTCAGACATCCAAGTCTTAAATAAGATATCTTCAACTGAAGATGTCTAATTTCATCCCCTTTCTTAGCTGAGTTCAGAGCACAGCAGTGAAAATGTCATGACTGCACCTAAGATAGCAGATTCAGGGATTTTTGTCATCAGAGCAGAGGGGCAGCCTGGTCCTGAGTTCACCTGTAGCCTGTAAAGGGAATTGCTGGTAGGGTTTGCCTGTCATTCTGCCTAACTTCTTCCTGTCTAGAAGCAGTGCTTTTAATCAAACAAGAGGGCACAAGAGAAATCCAGACACTGAGATTTTGCATTAGAGATTTCTATAGATAATGGATTTATAGATTATACCTGCTTCAAATAAATCTGGCCTGGATCATAGAAAAACATTTGCTGGTTGCATTACTGACAAGATTACATATTGCCTGTTGGGGCCAGAGATTGGTGAAATCCAGAGAGTGTTTTCAACAATCAATTTTTCTAGTTGCACAACTCCCTCAGGATTAGAATGAGGTCTTTGGACTTGGAAATGGGGGTGAAAACCTCCCAGAAGTGCTGAGAAAATGTTTGAGATATATGATGTAACCTGTAAAATCTTGGCATCAGGATGCTGTTTCATTTGAGACGATTCTCTAGAATCGTCACTTTGATTAAAACAGCTTGATTATAATATTTGATTATAAATAAAATTATTATGTGTTCTTTGTGAAGCATTCCAGGATTGAGGAATTTTATGCAGCATTTCTAATGAGATGGATTTTGAGCAAATACACCATATCTGAGTTGCTATGAGTCCATAATCTCTTTTAATACTTAGAAATAGAAACTTCTGGCTAATCTGATTCCAGTTGTAAGACTGTAATGTACTCATTTGAAAGATTAGCTGATATTTTGTAAGAATACCTAAAGTAAAATGTGAATCAGCTTAAAGGACTTAGCTGAAAGACAGAAATTTTGTATATCCCATAGAAGATTGAATTACAGCCTTTGAGGATCCTGTGTTCACACTCTCTGTCAGAGCCAAGAGACAGAAAAAATCCTTACTGAGCTATGAAGGTCCTATGACTTTCATGTGTCTTCGACAATTTGATTATTGAACTCTTACCTGGTTTTAAAGAGTTAATTTCTGCCTAACAACTGACACACAGAGGCAGAAGGCAATGGCCTTAAACAACCTTTCTGCTGGCATTTAAGAGAAAAAGTAAGGAACTAGCTAATTTTGAAGACAATCGTGACTCTCCATTCCTGCTCCCTCAGGGAGAGAGAGGAACAAAACTGTCCAGACTCAGAAGGGCCAGACAGGGGCCTCAGGGAGAACACTGAAGTTAGGGAAGATAAGATGTAACCTGGCTTTTGTGTCAGTGTTTTCTACAATTGCTTATTCTTATCGTTTCTAAAGAAGCTGTTCTGAGCTACTGTATTTATCATCCTGCCTTCTCTCCAGAGAGATGCCCCTTGCAGACGTCAATCTCATTAGGACCTGCTGAAAAATGAGGCTGGTATACAGTGAAGACATCTAACAGGTGAAGAACCCAGGACATTTTTTTGCTTTTAGGGTGCTCACCCTTGGAACACACCTTGATATTATTTTTAGATGAAACCTGTGTGTATACCTTGGTGTCTCCAAAAATAAGCCTGGTATATGAGTGGAAAGAAAGCTAAGGTACCTACCAGCAGATCATCTGAACTTGGTGACAGAGGCCGAAAATTCAGATGGGATTGTGGTGTGCATTTACCCCACATGTTATAAGCAGTTTGGTGCTCTAGCTTAGTCGTCTACAAATAGGGTCCACACATGAGACAGTCCATTGTGGTGTAGGCAGAAAATACATTTTGTACCATTATTAAGTTAAATAACAGTAGTTTATTTATTTATTAAGATAACAATTTTTAAGATGGTATTTATTTCATCTTTAGCTCGTCCTTTTAATTTTTGTGTATGCTCTGCAATCTACATAATATGTTAACGTTAGTATAATTAATGAATGAATTAAATTTATTTTGCTGAAAATATTTTTACTGATAGGTGTTCACCATCAAAAAAGTTTGGAGACCATTGCTGTAGCTTATTTCTATAGGTGAAAGAAGATCAGGGCCTTCTGCAAAGCTGGAAAAGACAAGTTCTGTGTATAAGAAGGTTGCCTTAGGAAAGGAGTCTCTGTAAAATCAAATGTACAATGTCTCTGCTGTAGATCTGCCAAGAACATATAAGTAATTTCTAAGGGTAGAGTGTAACCAGGGAAAGATTTAGAAGAAACATTTCCATCAGCATAGAATAATCTTTAATTGCATAATGTTTAACTACAACTTAGTAGAAGTTAGTTTAAGTCTCATTATAATTATTTTAAAATTACCTCATTTACTCAGAAACAATGAATTACTAACTGAAGGAACTTCAGTGTAATAATTCATTCCCTTAGGCAGATAAGTTTCCTGATGGAAACTCAGTTTCAAATTTGTAACAATAAAAACCAACAAACAATGATTTTGAGATATTTCATTTCTGAAGCTAATTATTATTAAAAGAATTATGTGTACAATTCTTTTGTTTGTCTGTTTCTTAAAAAATTCCCTAGGCAGATGAAATCTCTTATGCATTGAGTAGAGCAGAAGCATAACCAACTTCATGGAGTTTTATCATTACAAAAAAATAGTATGAAACAAAAATGGGAAGTAAAATTCTAGCATTAATTGGTAGGATCAATTTTGCAAGGCATCTCTCTGACTCGATTTAGAAAACAGTATGAATGCCATGAAAACCTTTAAAACTACAAATAATTTATTATTGGTTTAAGTACTTCAGGCTCTGAATGCCTGCTTCTTTCTGCACTGGAAAATGTCCAACAAAACTCTCTATGCCCCCAGGTCTTAGGATCTACTTATAAAATAGAGAAAAGCAGTGGAATACTCACTTCTCATCTCCCCTTTGGATCTTAATCTATGTTGTTAAATTGAAATACTTGCACATAAAACACAGGCTGATGGTATGACACCAAAGTCTACCACAATGTATTTATATAACGTCAACCAGCATCAAAGCCTATAAACAATAATTTCTAAGCTCTCACACATCAGCTCAGAGAATAGAGTTACCACAGCCTGTAACACACCCTAGTTTTGGCAGAGCTGGGTCTGTTGATCTTCCAGAGTTAAAACCAGGACCACAAAGGAAGGAAATTCTGAGGTCATGACTTATGGAAGTGGACGCTGTCAGATTGTGCCTTTCAGCTGCTTCCAGCTGACATTGAATCATTTAGAGAAGTCAATTCTCTGATTGTCTTGGCCCAAACCAGTTTTATGTCAATTTCCTTATCTTATTATTTGTATATGCTATAGTACAGAATTCGCATTCTACATTGTATTGGCCTCTGATGAGCTTCTAGATACACATATGAAGGTATCCGTGTAACATGTGTGACACAGGCAAGTCCATGCTTTACTAGCTTTGGTTTCCAAATGACTTAGCAGTATAATGTATAGGATGTTTAATCTTCTGAGTCATGGCACAAGTAGCTAGAATAAGTTACTTGATGTTGCATTAAGTTAGGTGAGCAATCCTGTTAATAAAGGGTCTAGAAAATTGTGGGCAGGAATCTCTTACTGTACTTGTAAGAACAATGTAAGTGAAATAGAGGACAATTTTGGTGATATGCTTCTATACATACTTCATTCCATTGTGTAACTCAATCTTGGAAGTGATAAAGAAGCCTGTTTGGTGAACACACAGCACAGTAGCAACACTGCCACTAGCAATATTTGATGAGCTGAAACTACAAAACACTTCCAGTAGTCCCTATCTGCTGTCAGCCCTGTTGCACTCTAGCTTGTGCCACATAATTTTCCTTAGAAGGTTTTGAGTCAATGATGCTTCTCCCAGATGCCTCATGCAGTGAATTCTTTCCTGCTCCTTCTCACATTGTCAGTTCTTTCACTGGCTTTCCACATTGTTCCACTGAAGAGGGAGAATGCACACTACCCTGTAGTCTTTCATTGGTTAAGCAACAGCAGACAGTGTCCAGTTAATAAAAGAATTCAATTCCTGTAATTAAATAAGATTTTCTTTCCCCTCAAAGACACATATTGAACTTGTGATGTGTACCTAAGATAAAAAAAAGCTCCAAATCCAGAACTAATCCACATAATATGTGATGGAGAGGCAAGCAGAAAATGTTAACAGTAGTTGTGGTTTGGAAATGGGATCATTAACTATGCTGACATTCCTGCAGTGCTGGCAGCTTGATCTTTAGGTGATCTCCATTGACTTAAAAAGGATGAAATTTTAACTGTAATGAATTTCAGAGTTTGTTTCCTTCTATTTGTTGGCTTTTTAAGATCAAGAACAATTACTTCAAGATTTTTTTCCTAAGCATATGGCTCAGAATTGTATTAGTTTTTAAAGACGTATTATTTTTATGTAATCTCATTATACCAGCCTTAGGGAAAATACCAATTATTGTGTGATTTGCATGAGTTGGCAACACTGAAACGGTAGCGTGGTACAGTAAAGCGTATCACATGCTAATATCTCAGCACTGAGGTGACTAATCTGCTGTGTTAATTCTCTTTCCATGGAGGATAGCTTGAGAAACCCCTTTCTTGACAGTGTTAATCTCACTGCTGACCCTTTCAGTATCTTAAAAAAAAATAATTCTAAAAGCTCACAGAGAATAATGTGACAATATTTTTTGTTCTCTAGTGTGGATCCCATGAGAAGTGATAAAAAGAACAGATACAGAGCAGACAAAAGAAAACCCATAGGTTAATGCCTTTTTTGGATTGCTACATATTTTAGACATTACCACTCTCCACAGAAAACTTTCTAGAATTCTTTTAAATAACATTCGTCCCTCTCAAAATAGGCATCACAACATAGCTATCTTTACCAGTTCTGTTAACACTCATGAATAATGAGTTAAGGCTCATTTTATATGTTCATTTAGTGCTTCAGTTGGCAAGTTGAAAGGTTATATGGCTTTGGAATATACTGTGATTTATTGTCTTTATGGATTTATTGTCCAAGGTAGAGACTGAGTAGACCAGTGGCATGCAAGAGACTAAATTCTGTTGGCATTTACCCTCTCATAAATTTGAGGTAGCTTTGATGATTTTAATTAGAAATACTGCAGGTTTGCGCTGCGATTGTGCCTACATTCAAAAAGCTTTCCTGATTAAAGCTAAACTGAAAGGGCAAATTATGATTTGTTTAATTAATAGTCTGTAGTTCAAAATATTATAATTCAGGATGAGATCTCCAAGAAGATTCGTCCGTGAGCAGGTTTCCCAGACCACTCAGTGAAAATATTAATGCCGGTTAGTGTGAGGAGGCTAAAGTTCAGGGCCTTTGGAAAGCTCCGTTGGGTTTGTGTTAGTATTAAAGCTTTTGAAGTTAAGAGCATTGCATGCATGGGTATTTTCAAGGCAGTGTAAGAGCATACAAGACATTCTGATGGTAGGTATAACGTGGAATTATACCTTGTAATCATGGGGTTTGATTCTGAAACAAGAGAATTTGCCTGTGTGGTCATGGAGATGGTGCTGTGCAGGGCCAGGAGTTGGACTCAATGATCCTTGTGGGTCCTTTCCAGCTCAGCATATTCTGTGATGCTGTGATTCCCCTATTTATTACATATACAACTATTGCTGTAGTCATGATTTCATTTCAATATTTACTTCACAGAAGTATTCAGGGGCCCTGTCAAGATAAAGGAAAGAGAAGACAAGTAACTCCCTTCTAAATGGCTATTTTAAGACCAAAAATAATCACTTTTAGCTAGTACCAAGACCACTGAGAAATCTTCAAATTGGAGTGGCTGTTAGGAAAGACTTCCTGTGCAGGAAGAGGGAGTAGCTGAGTGGATAAAATTGACTTGCTTAAAAAGTGGTGCACAGTCTCCATGGTTTGGGCTATGGAAGGGGAACAACAGCTAGGACAGGTTAAGTGAACATTTGTTGAGATGTTTGATCTTGGAAAATCCTCACAGTTCTACTGAAATAATCATAGTATTCTGGTGCGAAGGACTAGGAAAACATCTCATTTTAGGCAGCTATCACAGCAAAATATTTATGAAAAAGTAATGTATGTACTCCTGCAGTCTCTTTTCAGTCGAAGGAACAATGATGTTGAATGTATTTAATTTGAAATTAGAAGCCTTCTGAATATTGGGATAATGATAGTTCTAGGGGTATATTAATGAATCTGTGTGAAGGAAGGCAGGGCTGAAAAATGGCTAATCAAAGCATAAGCTATTTTAAATGGATTCCAATTTTATCTCATGACCTTCATGAAAAATATGCAATATCTGTATCGGTAAATACTCTGCTTTTTTTTGCTGGCCTGGCACTTCTAAAAATATTTTTCTCCTTTATGCTCAGGAAATAGAGAATACATAGCATTTTGGACTAAATAGGGGACAAAATACTTTTCTTATCATCGCCTATATTTGCAGAGTTCTGCCAGTGGTTGAAAACAACCAATTATTTTCAAGAAAGGTGGATTTGGGGCAACTTTAAAAATCAGAATGCTTTGGATTTGAAGGGACCTGTAAAGACCATCTAGCTCTAGCTGCCTTCCAGGGACAGAGACACCTTCCACTAGACCAAAACGGGGTAGCTCAAAACCCCATCCAACCTGTTCATGTATTTTTCAGAGGTAATAAAAACAGGAGGGGAAAAGAAATCTCAACCCAATATCAGTTTGGGTAATTTCTGACCCCAAACAAACATTTAAATATAGAAACAATTTAGTTTTATTTTATAAATGTATGTAGCCCCAAATCACCATAGTCTCCTAATTAATGGCTGCCCCTTGTGGCTCTTAATATTGTCTGAGGATGGAATAGCAGTGCTGTTCTTATGAGGGATGCTGTCATTTTTTCCCGCAGTATAGAATGTCATGGTGGTACAATGAAAGTAATAATGGCCTGACAGCTTTTGCTTCCTTCATTTGTATTCTTATTTGTTGCTGTTGGTCACACAAATGCTATGACTGATGAATTAAATCCTAGCAATGGCGCTTCATGAATCCAAAAAGAAGTGGCGATCTTCTGGAGCCAGAGAGGCCCTTTACCTGTACTGAAAGCAATAACTGGAGACAGTGAGGGTAGATTATGCTCACAGTTAAAGATTTTGATATCTTTTTGGGATACAATAGAGGAAGTTAAAATAGATCACCATCACTTACAGGTGTTGGCAACATTGCCACCTCACAGATTCACAAAAGCTCTACCCCATGCAAAGTTCTGCATTCTGCTTAGTGTAACACTTAATATCAGATGAAATGATAGAGTTTTCTGCATAGAACTTCCAAGCATGTGGGTATTTGTTCTGTTTGTTCCATGTGTCATTGAATTCCATCAACTCCTTGTCAATGCAATAGCATGTGAAAGTACTCAGCACCTTACAGAAATTAGTTCTGGGTCATTTTTTTTGTTTTTGTTGTTTGCAGGGGTGCTTGTTTGTTTTGCTGTTTTGTTCTAATAGGGGGACCCCTTCCTTTTCTTAGTTCTTTGAGTTTTGAAAGTGGGCATGCTCTTCCTCCATCAAATTTCTGATACTTATAGCATTCCATGAACAACCCCAGAGTCAGTCATGATCAGAAGAGCAGTCAGGTGGTCTTTGGATAATGTGACAAGGGAAGGAGAGAATACAAAATGATCAAATTATCCCAATCTGCTTTTTTTTTTCTGTCACAGGAAGGGAGCTAAGAGCTACAAAAGAAAAAAAAAAAGATATGTTGCATTAAGTTGCTTTGTATATATTATCCTCCATTCTGTTCTTTGGTTATATGCTAATTAATTTGGTTATATGCTAACCTTTCTAGGTTCTTCTTCTTGAAAGATTTTGATCTGAGATGCTGTTTGGATAAAAGCTGGAATATTTTCTTAACCTGTTTGTTTAAAAAATAATTCTTAGTGATTTTTTATGAAATCCAGAATGAAATTTTTGTTAAATGGCAAGAAAAGCCAGTAGCCATAATAGTTTAGTGATCCAGATTTGCTTTGGAGATCTGTGCTCAACAGTCTGGCTTATGGTAGACACAAAAATGGTTCATATATGTTTCCCCAATCAAAGAACTGAGCAGAGTATAGGCATGAATTTGGGACTCCCTCACACTGTAGAATAAGTCTCTCTCTGTTTTCCCATCACAGTTCTCTTGCTTCACACAGAGCTGCTAGAAAAGAGCAGGCTGATTCTAGGAGCCATCAGAAGATCCTACGTGCTTATTTTTGGCCCATTGAAATGTTAATTTAGTAATATGAAATCAAATGGTTCCAATAAGTGTGACTAGGAGAGGTTAACTTGGTATCAAGCTTCAGGGAGATCCTTCACTGTCATTGTCCTGTGTACCTACTCCCTTTTCCTGCCTCCCTGTGTCTGTCTTTTATTTAGTATGTTTTTATTGTATATAGGAATGGAATAAATATAATTTCTTAAGCCTTGTATTTTTATGGACTTTTTTTTACCATGGAGTTTTAGCTTTTAAGGTGACAATGAAATGCATGTATTCTTGCATATTTTACAGAATCACAGTAAAAATAGTATTAAGTTTATTTCAGAGTTCATTCATTTAGTGTCTCAACTCTTTTTCTAAGGATCACTTCCAAGAAATCTATTTTATAATTAAGTCTAATATAGTACTTTTATAACACCTGCTGTCTGTAAGCTCTTTAGCTAATTCACAGAAAGGACAAATTTTGACTTTATACCTTTGTGATAAGTAATAACAAATATTTTCTTGTATAGCTTCCTTTTTTTTTTTTTAAGCTGGAGAGCTGAGGAAAGTATTTCTCCTCCTCAAGTCTTCATTTACTTTGATTTCACAATGGTTTGGCTCCAACGATTTGTTTCTTTCAGACAATACACAGCAGGGCCTTGGAATTTTGGATCATAAGTTGGAATAAAATTCAAGATCATTTTAACCAAAAACCACGGCCACCTATGACTGGAAATCAAATAGAATTTCCATTGATGTGTAATAAAACTTGTCTTTTAGACTGAATACTAGAGGGCAGCATAGCTGAAGCAAACTCTGAAATATTATTAACATGGGATTCAAAATGTGCAGTAGCCTGCTCTGGATGAAACAGAATAAATAGCAGCTGGTAGCAGACCTATATAGAGGGACTTGTTCAAGAGCCAAGGAGAGCAGAGCTTTAACCCTGCCTGATTAGCTTACACCCTTGATTTCCTTGGTCTTGAATTCTACACAGAGGGATCACTGCAGCCCATGGAAAGGAAAGTCATGCTGGTTCATGTCATATTACTTGACAGTCACCCATCTCCAAGCACCCCCAGCCAAGGTCCCTAAGCATCCCACAGCATCCATCATCTTGAAGCAAATCTCTAGGATCTTCCCTGACTTCCAGGATCTCTCCTCCAGCCATGACCTTAAATGGCTTTCCAGGCTGGAAGTTGTCCCTGCCAATGGAAAGGAAGAGGGGAGGGGTGAAACCACATGGACTTTAAGGTCCCTTCCAGTCCAAAACTTTCTAGGATTATATGATTCCTCTTTCTGAGACCACCTCCTTTGTTCAGCAATCCTTTCTGACAGCAGCTGTTTTATCCAGAACCCAAACCTTCAATTTCCCAGTCTGTATAGTCTCTGTGCACAAGTACAAGGTGCAACGAACCTCCTAATTGGTGGCTCTGTCTCATGTTTTCTTAGTAATAGGAGGATTCAGGACATGCCAGTTCTGTTTAGCCCAGGTGTTATGTAAATTCCCTCCCAGCTTGTACCAGTTATAGCTAGAGCGAGAGTAGGTTTCTGCTTGAGGACTCAGAAGTACAGTTTTGGACATTTAAACCCTGCAATGTGCCATGCATTCATTTACCAGCTGCCAGTTAGTGTCCACAGGCCAAGCTATTTTTTCACCTACAATACCCATTTACATTGGGTAAACCCAGGGAAAGTCTAAGGATTACAGGCTTTAGGATCCCGCTTTCTATTTTCACTGTAACTATTCTCCTAGCTATAATATTCTCAAACCAGATTGAATTTGTATCTGTAGAAACTATTGGTACCAGCATTTCTTATCTGTAAACAATCTGTTGTCTCTTTCTTTTTTGTTCTCATCTCAGCCCTTTATAGATTATGACAGAATTTGAGTTTCTCATATCCTCCTGGGTCTGTTCCCAAATCAGCCTTCATATCCAATGTTCTCTCTGCTCAGCACACCCTTTTTAAATCTCAGCATTTAGCTATGTTAAGATACCTTTTCTGGTCTGAGAAGTGATTGATATTCTTGGGTGCATTTTAATTGCACCGTACAAGGATGGGATCATGTGATTCCCATTAACATTTACGGGAGTTGTGTAATTAAATCCCTGTGCAACACGATGAAAAAAATGTACCCTTCTATCTTGTTTCCTTTGTTGGACAGTTGTATGTCATGTAGTTGGATTAGCCACAATGTGTTAAAAGAAATGCAGAAGTACCACTTTCTTCTTTTTTCCTCTTTCCCTGCCACTAGAAATTGCCCCTTTTTAACAGGGGAAATCCTTCCTTGTCAGTACTTATTATGCCAGAGTCAGGATGTGAGTTTTGAGTATAGAGGACTGTTTCTTGCAGTTCCCTGATGCTGTCATATTTCCAGGACTTGTGCGACTTGGATGTTGTCCCAGCAGCTGCCATGCAGCTCCACAGATAATGGATTAAGTTTAATTTAGCAACCTCATATAATGGAAGGAGGTCAAGGTTTTCACTTTATTTTGGTTCTTGGTTTCAAGCCACCCAGGTTGACAGTATCCAGAATCATTACTAATTTGCAATTGCTTATGAAACAACCCCAATATTCTTAATAGAGCTCCAACTGAACAGGTGTCCACATGGCAATTAGCATTGAAGGAATTATTAGGGCTGTTGCAAAGAAGCCAGAGATGAAAAAGATCCTTGGCACTAGGCAGACCTCTGACCCAAGGTCATGATTACTCATGGTAAATGGTGAAAGCAAAATACTGATATTGTAAAGAAGGTTTTAGTGTCATTGCATAGGCAACCCTGATATTATGGCTAAATTAGATTCTTTTGCTGGTGCAATTATAGGCTTTCAGAGACCATCACTTTATTATTTGTATATTGCAAAGAGAATGGGTAAATAGCTTTTATTCCTTCTCATTATAAGAGTCAGACTGGTCTCACTGTGATTTCTCCACTTCTTATTAGCTAATTGCACACAGTACTGTGCCAAAAGGAACAGTTTTCCCACTGCATAAAGAATATTCCTGTTCCTCATCTACATAAACTATAACTTGCCTTCTGATTCAACGCAATGGCTAAGCAGTCATCTGCTATTAAATGCTGAGTCATTTGATTGCTGTTTCTGCAGTCTTTTGCTGACTCCAGTGATGCTTCAGCTCTTTGCTTCCTGGTCAAAAAAAAGACCCGAATCAGAAGTGGCAGCAGCCAGTTAAGTTCCATGACTATATTTTTAAATAAGAGAAGTCCTCACTAAGAACAAGTTTTCACATGTTTTGAAGTCAAAACAAGCTTCAGGGAATTTGTATGTATTTTTTATTTCCACCTGATTTCTCAGGTCTTTTCATGTCTTTTCATATATATGTGTATGTGTATATATACTTGGGTTAATAGCTTTTATCTCAGTGTTGACTAAAGTGGTTGTTATATAAATTACGATCCACCTTCAAAATAGGAATGTATTAAAAAAAACCAAAAAACCAACCAACAGTAATCTCAAGACTTAATTTTAAAAGAGCACCTACAATTAATTTGCTAAAGCAGAACCAACATAAGGCAAAGTCAGTCTTGGTCTCTTGAAAATGCAGTTCATAATTTTAAAGGTTGTAGGGATTTGTCTTTCCTTTACCAATTAAGACTAGAAGTCTGGTTTACGTAAACTGCATACCTTGATATGAGAGTGGAAAAATCCATATGGAAAAAATATTCTAAACCTATTCCTTTTTTTATTAATTTGATTTAACATTTTGAAGCAATACAGTGTAAAAACTAGGCTGATACCAAAGCTTTCCTAGAGTGATAAAAACAAAATATAAATTCCTGAGTGAATACTTAAACCTGAAAAGGCTATTACTAAGCCCATCTGTTTGCTTATTCTGCCTAGATTAATGTAAAACTTGACATAAATAATTTTTATTGTTTAAGTTACTTAATGCAATTTCTTTCAAATCCCAACAGAAATATTTACTATCCTGATGATATGTCCTATTTTCCCTGTGTGTTGCTGTAGCCACCATTAGTCCTTGTAATGAACAGATGTGTATTAAAATCCTCTTTCAAATACACAGGACTTCATTATCAGTCTTTAATTTCTGTTGATTTTATGCAGTAAATAATAACAAATTCTTATGACTGAGATTTTTATATTTAAAAAAATGCCACCGAAAATTATTTGCTCAAGCTTTTGACCAGCTAGTAGGAATCACAGTTCAAATACAGTTATCAAAATAAACTGGTTCTTCAATATAAGGCTAGTACATACTGCAGCAATTACTTCATATATAAAACAAGTCTTGCTCTCTGATGACACTTTTACTATTATTTGGTCACTATTCTGTTCTGTAATTCAGCAAGCTGTATAAACATTTACCTATCTGAATTCAACTCTAAATAAATGAGCCTTTACCAGTTCAACAGTGATCAGAGCCTTCTACTGAGTGCTGCATTTAGTACTTAGTCATATGTACAAATCTTAAATTTTGGTCTTAAATTTTGTTGGGTAGAAGTAAACAAACACTTCCATTATTTTTTTGTGAATCAATCTCTCCTTATATGAAGTTCATATACTGTATAGACATTCCTAATGTGCATAGTATTATGATTTCAACTTGAGCTTTTACTGAAAGTAGAAACATCTGGCAAGCCTGCTATCAAAAGCCTCAGAACTTAATTTGCAAGTCAGTTAATGATTTCAATGCATTTAATAATCTGGTTGTCACAGAAGAACAAATGTATTAATGACTAGGCATTTTATTTGAAACTTCCTCTTTAGCCAGTCATCTTCTACTTTTAATAAATTGTCGTTTGTTAAAACAGGGTTTATCGAGTTAATGGTCATTAATGTGAAATCAATATTTGCTTTGTTTTGCAAGTATTGCTGTAAAATATCTCAATGATATTTCTGGCTGGAGAAGGATTTTTCTGTGAAAAGCAGTGAATTTTCAGCCTTCAGGATTTCCTTTCCAACATGCCAAAACCTAATATTCTTCTCTTTGCCTAAGACCAAAATGTATGTGCTATTAAACATAGTAAGATCAAAAAACATCCTGTAGTTATGTCTTCCATTAACACCTTCACTGAACACAGGTCAGCAGTAGTTATGTTCCTGCTAACAAAGGGAGATGCTTTTTTTTGATAATGTTTTCACACTTGAACAGTTATCTTTTTCCATGTAATAAGGCAATGCATAGTGTGACTTGGGTTCCTGGAGCCTGACTGCCGATGAGAATCTCTTCCTATTTGTCAGGAGATGGATAAGATGAAAACTGCCCAGCGGCTCTGAGGGTGTGTTCTCTGAACACATGGACTTGTTAGAGCACACATGCAAGGTAGTTAGTTTTTGGTGATTCACTTCTGTTTGAGGATGCCTTCTACAGTAGTGCTGCCTTTGTTTTTTTCCTTGAAAAAAGATGAAAGAATGAGCATAAGTATAAAATATGGTAAAGACTAGTTAGTAGACTTGCTACTTGTGATGCTGCCAGGACTCATCTGCTTATGTTACTGAAATAAATTTGTTACTACAGTTTGTGCTAGCATCAAAGTGCTGATTAAACTACAAGGCAGTGTATTGAATTCTGTTACAGCTTAAGTAGCAGAACATCTTTCTTAACTACTTTGTTGCTAGATGCACATAGCTAGGCTTTATTGCAGGGTTGAGATATTTGAACTAAATTAACTAGCAATTAACTAGCAATTTCACTAACTACAAAAAAACCCCCAAACAACTAACTAACTAACTAGCTAAATAAATGAGGAAAATACACAAAGGTCACACCTGCACAATGAATGAAAGTTTACTACTCTTCTTGGATAGTCTGCTTCAGAGCACAGTGAATTTGGCCCTGCTGTGCCATTACCCCTAGCTAGCTTGGTACCCAAGCCACTTCACTACACATCAGCCTGGGCATTTTAAGACTATCCTGCAGATTGCACTGTAAATCTAAAAGGAAACAGGGAGGATGTGGCCACCCGAAAACACTAAATTTGACTTTCCAAACACAGACTAACTTTCAAAGGCTGGAGCTTTTGCGATGTTAACTTCCACATAACTCATCTGGAGACACTTAGCATTTAACTCAGTGCAATCATCTTTCCCTATGGAAAAAAGTATATATATATGTGAAATGTATATCTGTAACAAAACAAGTGACTTAGAAGAACAGAGATGTCCTATTTATTGTATGCCAACTGTTATTTAGTTCAAAAAGGAAGGGAAAAAAGGAGTATCGTGCACCAGAAGGAAAGGTGCTTTATTTAACATTCCTACGATACATAATGGAGTTATCTGCTGAATCCTCTAACTACCCATTAGCTCCTCTCAACTTGGCCACAAGAAGAAGAGGAACATCCAAATGAGCCTGGCAAATGCATTTCACGTAGATTCCATGCTAGATAGTCAGCAATGCTCTAGAAATGCTCAAAATTATTGCTTTCAAAATAAAAAGTTGTTCGATTTGTCTGACAGAGATTAGCTGAGATAAAAGCAACCCTCAAAATGGGTTTTATTTATCTTTTACTGCTAGATAACCATTTAAGCTCTCAGAGTTGATGAAGGTGATAGATAAGCAGTTGGGGTTAACATAGCTTCAAGAAAACCTTAAGACAGATGCTACCTTTGTATCTACCTACACTAAATTTAACAATTATAAAACCTTATCATGTACAACACTGGCTTCCGTTTAGTTGTCCAAGAAACATAGATCAGTTTCCTTATGTAATGTCTCTCTCCTGTCTCTGTAAAAACAATTTCACTTCTGCAGTGTTAAAAATAAGGGTGATCTGGGCCTCCTATCTCCAATGTTGCTTTCTACCAGTGAAGCAGGACAGCCATATCTCTTCTAACTTTTATTAGCACAAATGAAGTTAACTGGAAGGTTTGATCTCTCTAAAGCAGTGTGCACATATTTAGTAACACAAATGATTTAGAGCTATTGTTAAATCCCCTGAAGCATGCAAATTTTTGTTAAGCTTGATTAGTATTTGTTAGTTCCATATGTTCAAAATCTTCTCATTTTCGGCCGTCTGTTGTTCAGTAAGGAATTAATTTCCAATTTAATCTTTCTATCTACAGTGTGTCCTTTACAGGTACGGTCCTACAATAAGATAGTATCAGTGCTTGTTAGAGACAGTAAATTGTATTATGCATATTTTAATACAGGCTCATTTTCAAGATTATGTGCCACAAAGCTAATGGACTACAACAAAAAGTTAGCTCTGTGCCATCTACACACATATTTTAAATAGTATTCCCATGCTTTCATAAATTACATCTGGAGGACTTAATTGTCAGTTAAGAACTCTCAGTGTCTGTGGGCAGCAATTTCTCTGTCTTAGAACAAAGTTTTTCTCAAATCTCCAGTTATGTGAGCTGTACATCTTAGAAAACGTCTGCTTTGAATTTTAGCCACTACCGTTGCAAACAATCTCTCCAAAAACCATCTTTAAATGAAAAATTTTAAAAAGTTATTTAAATTTCATCTATGCTCACTGTTACTTAGCATCTGAAGTTAGTCACATCTATTAGCAAAATCAGTTGGTAATTTTAAGAACTCAAACCCTAATGAGCAGGAGGCTTTGCATTTTTGCTTCTCTGTGTAGAATCCAGGTCCATACATTGCTGGAGAATGCAGCTTACTTGGTATCCAGTCCTGTAGCCATTTACAACAAATATGTATTTCAGGAATTTGGTCATTATCATTTGCTAAGTAGCTAATGGTGATTAGCACCTTTGGAAAGAAGTTTCTTACCACAAGGTATGAAGGGATAAAGTCAAGCCTTTTTTTTATGATTAACCTGTTCATTGATAGCAAGGCTTTGTATCAGTTCATGCTATGCAATAGAATTATCATTCCTCGGACCAATGTTGAGAGCAGACCTAGGTTTTTTGGCTGTAGGCTTAAGAAAATCAATGGAGAACTAATTGTGGGAAGCTGTTTGCGTTTTTGTTGTAATTAATAACACTGGATAAACTTTTCTGTCTATTGGGCCAATACATTTTTAATTTTTTTTCTTTTTGACAGAAACCTGCTTATTCAATCCACAGTTGCAAAATGATTAACTGAAAGGTTAGAACAATGGCCAGATTTGCATGAGCTTATAAATGTCAGAGGTAGGTCCAGTCTGGGTTGCTATTTGAAGTTATTTTCTATGGGATTTTTTGGTGTTAAATATCTGCATTTTCCACACACGAGGGGTCCTGGGTTGATTGGTTTCCTTGGTAACAGCTCTTTGCTCTGATTGCATAAGCACACTGGAGTGGTGCAGAACAGATTACTACAGAAACACACTGGAATTTGATGTAATGGGATGTTGTCTAAGCTGTTACTGAGTTCTTAATTCCATTATCCTTTATGTTATTCCCATTAATACTGCATTGTAGTGAAATAAAAAGTGGCTTACCTAAGATTAATCAAATTCCCTTTAACAAGTTAGCTGTTGGTTTCTGAAAGAAAATTTTTAAATGAATGAAGTTAACCTCACAAAACTCTGAATAAAATGTGCTGTCATGACAGGTGCAGAAGAACACTTAATTCCTGGCAAATTAGCTTGCAAGATAAAAATATTTATACAGCTTAAATTTATGTTGATGGATTGTCTCAGTCAATCTTTCTTCTTAGTCCACAGAAGAGCTCCTTTTTGTAGTTTTAGCAAATACTCTGTCAGTCTCTGATAGCCTTCAGAATATGTGTATTTTAATAGAACTTGTATTATTTTGGAGATTATGGTTAAATCTAAAATGGTAGAGACTTATTTCAGTCAAGTGAGATATAAACATGGCAATGAAATTTTTGAAATGCATAAATTTAAAACTAAAAGACATTAGTTGCACAAATTAGAAGACATTGCATGGACATGTTGTCAACTACCACATGCCAGGCTGCTGCACTGGCGGCCTTTAAGTTTTCTGGAGTCTTGTAAAACTTGTCAGACACAATCCCCAGCATTACCCTGGTGCTGAAATAAAAGTATCTGTGATCAGTGCTTTAATATCTGGCTGTGGAAATGTGTAAGGATGTGCTTGTAGTAGCTGGCATGGTACTCTGGAGTAAAACTGGCTGAAGTCCTCATGTCCATGCTGCCAGAATTTCCCTTGTTTTTCTTTGGACCAGCTCACTACAAATTCAAGTGGGTTAGGTGCACTCTGTGTCATAGCTTTGGGGTTTTTTATGTCCAAAAGAAGAGTGGTTGCATGCCCTGAGTTCTCCTTGTGACCAAGAGATAACGTGCCTTCTTAAAGTAAATGAGAGCAGCTGTGGGGTTTGCTTTGGAAACATGCCACTAATTGAAGTCAAAACCCCAAAGGAAGGACACCCTGAACATCCCCCAGAGTCCCAGGAATATGGTCATTTTAATGTTTATAGATCAGTTGGCCAAAGGACATCTGAAAGCTGAGCTGACCAGGAAGAAAACCTTTGAGCATGGAGGAAGGGAAACCCCCTGTAACTGATAAGGGGAATGTGTACATTTGAAGAGAAGCAGATCCATGTGTATTTTCCTTAGTTTCTTCACCTTTTTTTGAATATAATTAGAATTAATGAAAGTCATGAGTGAAATCTGTGACTGGTCCCCTCATTATTCTCTTTAGAGTAAAAGGACACTTTCTCATTCCTCTGTGTAGCCACTTTACCTCATCCGTGGTCTGATAATTACAGTAGATGCTTGTGTAAAGGCAGCAGAGCTGTTGTCTTTTCTTTTCCTGTGACATTGAGAATGTCAGTTCCTTTCAAGTTGTTCACGCCTTGAGGCCTCTGAAACCCAGGAATATGTCTGGGTTTTATTTGGTTTTGAGGAAATTCCACTCCTTCAAGCCCAATTCCTCCAAAGAAGCTCTCCAAGGGGGATTTTCTGAGGTATCTCATTATTATGGGGTGCTTCCAATTAAATAGGTCTTTCCAGCAAGGGACCTTCCCTTATTCCTAGCTAGAGAGAGACATGACACAACCTTGTGTCAATGCCATTTACCCAGAATTATTCAGCAAAACAGCAATTTCATTAGCACAGACAGGATTTGTAAGCAATACCCAGGCAGCCATACTACCCCTGTCATGAAGATGATCCTGAAAATCCCTCAGGTTAAATACTGAAATTGCTCTTTGAGTCAACTTCAGAGACTCAGATAAATTATTATCAATATATAGGATAATGAAAGCATCTGTAAAAGTACATGTTAGAAGTTCTCTCATCACCTGAGTTTATTCAGAAACTTTATATATCTCTCCTGAACCCCTTCTTTGTTGCAGTTGTTAAAACAAGGATGGATTTGCACTGGTTGAGTTTTATGACCCTATTTGTGGAACAGCCGATAAACAGCCATACCGTCACAACTCAGAGCAGAAAACAAACTGTACTCTAAAGGCAAGAAATGAGCTGTGGGCAGACAGAACCACTTAAACCCTCTTTATCATGCTAAGAAATGTGAAAATGCCTATGTAGAAAAGGAATGTTGACTTCCACGTGAAAACACTATGTAGAAGCAAGGCAAGGGACTGAACTGGCTCTGGCTGTCTACTTACATATGAAAGATAATGGAATTCCATTCTGTGATTCCAGCTCAGGTTGTGTGGTATTCAGAGATGAGCTTTCTCTTTAGGAGAATATACATTCCAGACTGCTAAAATGTTACTCAAATCTGAGTCCCTAGAATCATCATAGAATCATAGAATGCTTTGCGTTGGAAGGGACCTGAGAGCTCATCTAGTTCAAACCCTACTGCCATGAGCAGGGACACCTTTCGCTGGACCATCCAACCTGGCCTTGAACACTTCCAGGAATGGGGCACCCACAAATTCTCTGGGCAACCTGTTCCTCACCACCCTCACAGTAAAGAATTTTTTCCCAGTATTTAATCTAAACCCTCTCTTAGTTTTAATCCATTCCCCCTTGGTTTTCTCCTTCTACTTCCATACACAGTTTTGTTGATTTAGCCTGAACCTCCTTGAGTATAGACTCTTCATACAGGAACTGTCTTGTGAGAACCCTGGTTTTGGTTGGCATTTCTTGGTGAGGATGTTTTACAAATAAATAGTGACATTGCACCAGGCATGAGGAGGGGTTGGAAAAGTTTACTTTGAAAAGTATTCAAAAACTATAAACTGTATTCAGAATTCAGAAATGTCCAGCTTATACATATTATTACTATTTAATATTGACCGTTATCTATTATTGTTTAAGGTGACACAGTATCTGATGTTAAAAAACTCCAATTTTTGGGGAGCTCACAGCTCAGTCAGAAAACTCAACTTTTGATAAATGTATTTTTCTCTGGAAAAAATAAATGGCAGTTACAACTTTTTACATCCACTCCTTTCCATGCTACCCATTGTCACATCAGGCCGGTAGTCTCACATAGACCAACACAAATCCAAAGCAGCAACAAGTCAGTGGGCTTAGATCTGCTTGCAACTTGTGAGAGAGTGGATTTAGCCTATCTCTGCCAGGAGAGGATTGGGAGTCTTAAGCTGCCCAGAAGCCATCAGCTGTGCAGTTGTGTTGCTGAAAGGCAGATGGCCTCTACAAGATGCTATAGCTCTGCCTTTTCTTCCCCTGTCAAGTGCAGGGGAGACACAAGCCTTGACGCTGGAGGCTGCAGCACAGTCATTTTCTATACTGCCCAGGCAGAACAAGCAGGGAAAATGTGTTCTTCATCTGGATTCTTCCTCTGCTTTCTTGGTTATCAAATTTTACACCTAATTACTGAGCATGTGGAGTGGAACCCAATCTCTTAATATCCCTAATTGTGTTTAAATATCTTCAAAGACATCCTATATAATATTCCTGACTATTTATCCTTTGTAACATTTTTGCAAAAATGAATATTAACAATAGGGAGTGTGATCAAGGTTCATGTGAAAGGTGAGTTAGGCAGGGAAAGAACAGGTAATCCACAGGAGGAAGGAGGTTGGTTGCTGCAGCAATGAACACTGCAAGTTCACAGTGCCTTTCCTTCTGCATGGTAGAACATGTTACATAAAATACAGCCTCTTCACAGGCAATACCAAGGTTTCTCTGAAGGATTCTGAAGGGATTAAATAGCCTATTCAGACATCTTGATGTTGGAAAAAAATATAATGGCATAATGAATATAAAAGTAAATTGCACATTTTAGCTGTTAGACGTACTTAAAAATGGGAGACAGTTATATCTGTAGCAGTGAAATGTACCTGAAAAATCATTTGTCAGGTCCCTTCTAGAACCAACAAGGTTGGCTATAAGGACTGTACTACTTGACACAAACTGCTGAATAAATTCTTCTATTTAAGGATATGAAATCTGCCTATGCCCAATGTTCCTGAATGAGAAATTACATCAATAATATCACATTACTTGATACAGTATGTGACCAAGATTAAAGATATTTGAACAAATATTTTTGTAGCTTGATAGAGAAATATAACACTGACTTTACTTCTTAAACACAATATATGTCCATTAAGAGTTCAACAGAATAGATTTTAATGCTTCAAAAGAGCAACTTTGTGTTTAAATTGTCTGTCAATACTAAAAATTGACTGTTGAAATTAAACACAATCCGATCATAGCTGCTGTCACTCAATGGCTTCCAAAACAACATTAGTCATTCCATAACTGAAACTTTTACCCTGTGTGCAGACTATGAAATACAGTTGTGTAATCCAACCTCCTTCAAAAAGATTTCTTATTGGAGAACCCCCTAAAACAAAGATTCTTCATCAAACTCTGCCATTCTCTATTTATCTATGCCAGCATAAACAAACTCTGATGATAAGCCAAGGAAAGTTTCATTATTCAATTGATGTATATATTCCATTTTATCTGTATTTATATGTTGTTGTGGCTGGACCTTGGCCAGCTGCTCGGTGCCCACCAAGCCACTCTCTCACTTCTCTTCGTCTTCCTCAATGGGACAGAAAGACAAAATAGGATCAAAAATTCATGGGTTGAGATAAAGGCAATTTAGTGAAGATTTAATCTTGGCTTTCCATCAGCAGGTGAATCCACCTAAGATCTTGTACATGTAGTGATTGCTTCAGAAGACAAACACCTTAATAGTTAATGCCCCTCTTCCTCCTCCTTTCTCTTAGCTCTTATTGCTGAACATCATGTCATGTGGTATAGACCCCTTGGTCAGCATGGGTCAGCTGCCCTGGCTGTGTCCCCTCTCAACCCCTTGTCCAGCTCCAGCGTGCTGGAGGAGGGGAGCAGAACTCTGGAGAGACGTTGCTGGTGCAGTGGTGCCAGTGCTGCCCAGCAGTACCAGAACACTGGTGTGCTACCAACGCCTTCCAGCTGCCGACGCAAGGCACAGCCCTGCAAGGACTGCTGTGGGAAGGCTGACTCCATCCTAGACAGACCCAGTACAATTACACGAAGCTGGGCTCCAGCTGAGCTTTGTTTGCTGTAGGCTCTGCCATGTAGGCATGATTAAAAGTGATTTTGTGGTTAAAGAATTTGAAAATTTGTGGTTAAATAAAGGAGTGGTAATAAAGAAATATATATTAGGATAAATTCCTGCATCTGGTCCTACAAAATCTCCATATATTCCCTCTGTATTTCTTACTGACATAGGGACAATATCCTCTTTCCTGTGTTTTAATTACCAGATTAGATGACAGACTGGCTGACACAGGAGCTGACTTTTGGTACGTTGCTACACGCACAGAAGCACTATAGGGTGATGCTCCTCATTTACTGCACTTCTGTGCTGCTGTAGCAAAACTCATCTTCACTAATGCTCTTAATTATATCAAAATTATCATTTACAATTCTGAATAAAGTGTTTGAATAAAACATTGATTAAGAATGTGGTGTTTTCATAAATTTAATCTACAGGTTGACTTTTTCTTGTCCTTGTGCCTCATCCCATTCTCTGTCCCTCAGTCTCTTTGACTGACCTGTATTGGTTTATGGAAATTTAACCGTATAAATACAGATCACTGGCAAATCCAGCTTCACAGCAACAGGAAATATTTCAGGCTATTTTTACCTGTAATATTTGCATTCAAACTTGCACACAGTATGAAGTCAACATTTAACTGAAAAAATCTTTTATTTCAAAGCCCTAGATACCTCAAAGTTAAGGCACAACAAACTTTGTTATACTTGCCTACTGTAGGGTTTTTAAAAGATTTTCATCCACTAAAAGGAAAGAAACAGAAACAGTCCATTTTAAATTAAATATGGAGTAAAAGTGATTGTGGTGTCAGGTAATTTTAGAATTTTGTGGGGCTTCTGACCTAAAATCAGAAAATTACATAAATAATAAATTGTTGTAATAATAATAAAAATAGGAGAAGAAAGCCACTTCTACATTATTTTTCCCATTGACTTTTAAAAAGCTTCTACAGCTTTTAATGAAAATTATTTGAAGGGAGCCATAGGAATTAAAAAACTGTCCAGATTTCAAAGCTAGTATAGCCACAGAACCACATGAGACATATCAGAGTTGACAGTAATCAGAAAGAATCATCTTTAATGCTGATTTCAAAGATATCAGAAAAAATGCTTTTCTTTGAGGGAAGAATATAATTTGATAAAACATGCTGGTAATATGAGTTCTTTCCCTTAATATTGTTAAAAGCAGATTACAATAAACAACCGAAAATTAGCATTTGTCTTCTCTCTGAATTGACAGAGAAAGGTAATGCTGCTGACCAAACAGGGATGCAATTGTGGCTCCTAAACTTTTGCAACTTTGAGTGGAAGCATGGGCTGTAGGATGCATCAGAGGAGTGTTCCCATTCAAGGAATCATTCATCCCTCATAAAACCAGTAATACAGGTATATTTCCAAAAAGACAAAATGTGATTTTTAGACCAATGAGGTTTTTTAAAAATAAAGACCATGTATAGTTTAGTGATTGTACACAGTGTCAACTCATATGCCTTGTGTCATCTCAC
This sequence comes from Donacobius atricapilla, assembly GCA_013397315.1. Lineage (NCBI taxonomy): Eukaryota > Metazoa > Chordata > Aves > Passeriformes > Mimidae > Donacobius > Donacobius atricapilla. The sequence continues at coordinate 295,627 of WBMY01011116.1, forward strand.
TCATTCCTGACCAGGGGTTCAAACCAATAACTTTGGCTTGGATAGAATATACTGAAAAAACCCCTGTAGCCAGATGCAAGGAAAACTTTTCGGGGTGGGAGATACTGTCTGCAAACCTCTAGACCCATCCCCAGAATATTCAGTTAGGAAGATATGCAACAGCTTTCTCCTCTTGGTCATAAAAATTGCTATATAACCTTTTTTACTCAACCAGGTGACAGCTTTCATCTCTGGGATAGCAAAAAATGGTGGCGAAAACACCATATTTTTGTGGTTTTTCAACTTTTTTAAAAAGTATTGTACTCTATTGCCAGCAGCGTTTGCTTTTCTAATGAATGACAGTGAACCTCGGTGCCGCTGCTCCTCAAGATCTTTCATGACAGTACTGTGGTTTCTCAGTGCTACAGAGGCACCATGGGTACCCCATGGTCACAGGAATCTGTGAGGTCTTGCTCTTAGTTATGCAGCTATAATGATGATAAGGTGACTGCTGAGGCAGGATTTTTGTGGTTACTACAGGACATTTTAATAGAAAATTATTATTGTTCAAAGCCACATTTACAAGTTTGAATTGTGTTGCTCCTGAATGGGAACTGTGCCTGGCTCTTTTTGTATTGATCATAATAAAGAAGCTGCCAAGGGAGTAAACAGGGTTTTAATATGTTGATTCTGTGCAATTTTTATGGAGTGACTAAAAGATATGATAATTCATTATTTATCTATTATTCATTAATTAAGAAATTATTATTACAAGACATTATGTATTATTATAATGTATTATTATAACTAAAATTTATTATTTATTAATTAATATATTGGAGCTCCACAGTCTGGAGTGCACTGATTTGAAGTGTGGATAAATATTGTTTGTTGGTCCTTTTCTGAGGTGTATCATAATACTTTCCTTTCATTCTATAAATTGGATTGCTGCATAAAGGAGACTTTTTATCCAAAACTACTTCTTGGATAAAAATATGGTATGATTTCTAAATGTGGCTTTTAAAGCAAAAATATATTTGAAAAAGTTATGATGAACTTGCACTTTATTCTTAGTTTTGAAATGCCCTTAATTTCTTTTTTTTTTTTGAAAATCAAATTCTCAAGGTTCTTTTTGCTTTAGGAGATGGATTTGGGTAAGGAATGGATTTCAGCAAGAAAGATATAGAGAAAATATGAGCAAAAATAAATAGAAAGCATTTCTATTATGTATACAGTTCCATTTCTTTACTCTGTATGTTGTTTTGAGGGACTTTTCGTGTTGAACTTTATTTTATTCTTAAATAGATATTGACTTCCTTAAATGAAGTGGACATGAAAATTCTGCCCATTAGGTCTAGCACCATTTCTTCTTAAATTTGCATACTAAATAATGCCATAGAAGACATGTCAACATTTTCTAGTTAGCAGCAAATGAAGATCAATGGTTCTATGATAATTAGTATGGCTGACAGTCAATCAAAGTGATGAACATAAAATGTCTGATCAAAAGACCTTTTCTTCTGTGCATTGTAAATTAGCATAAACATAGCTATCCCTTCATAATGGCAGTAAATCAGAAAACACTGCTTTGGCATGAAAAGGATTTTTATATGGTTAAAGGACAATGAATTTAATCCACTGCTGTATTTTTTTCTTATTTCTTTAATTTAGATAATTAAAAACTAAAAAATCTGTTCTTTGGGTGAGGAAGTTTGCATTGCTTGTTTTTAATGACTGTGAAAGCGTGTAAATTGGCTGAACAATTGTTTAGGAACCAACCAAAGTTAGTGAGGTGTTAGGAGCCAAATGACTATGTCCAGAGAGAAAATAAGTTAGCTTAAAAACATTTGCTCCCTGCTTCTATCCCTGGATGTCTGGGAAACTGTGGAAATGGAGTTTTGACAGATCGCACGGACGAGACATTTTTACCTTTTAACCATATCTGTTTTCAACACAGCACCTGTGACTTGGATTTATTTAACTTCACTGCTGTTAGTGGGATCACTCATCATATTTTTAAGTACCACATGATTGAATCCTGCTGGCTAACAATAGTTTGATCCTGTATAACAATTATAAAGAAAAATACTGAAGACAAAATTCACCTTGGTAGGAATTTTACTTTTAAGACTGAGGGGATGGATCTTTTATGAACAGTCCTCATTTTGGACATTTGTGTCTGTAAGGATTAAAGTTAGGTCCTGAATAGCTAGGAACATTAAGTATGGGGAAAGAAGTGTTTTACCTGACCTGTATTAGTATGCAGTGCCCAGTCCATCCCATGATTAAGGTAGTGCAATAGACAGACAGATGCACAAATGTTTAAAGAATAATCCCCATTTCTGAATACCAAAGTATTAGTTCCCCTTTCATTATTATTAGTTGCTCATAACATGAGTCACCAAACATATAAAAATAGCTCCATCTCTCTCACTCCCAGATTTTGTAGCCATTACATGCTGTGGTTTGTTGGACTCTTAATAAAATACCTGTACTCCACTGTGTTTGGTATTTGGTTCTTGAAGAATAACCTTAGCAGCAATGAAGTCCTGTTCTAAAATGTCAGGTGTCAGTTATGAGTGAAGTTAAATAAGAAAATAGGGCTGTGTCCTGGAAAATTGCCATTCACTAACTACATACTTTGCTGTATTTTGCTGTTAGGGATGGGGCTACACAAGAAACAATAATATTAGCATTTTTTAAAATATTTGTTTATATTTTCTGTAGAAGTATTGCTTAAGTATGGTCAGGTTTTCATTTAATTTCTTTGCTTCTTTTTGCTTATCATCAGTTTATCATGTTTTTTGTTTTTTTCTTGCTTGGAAACTGGTGTGTAACTGAGTAGATAATGAGCAGGTAAGCTACAAATTTTTTTTTCTCTTAATGAATATACTGCATCTTTGAACTTTTCTTTATGCCGATGAATGTATGGGCAGTGCAGATCCTATGAGCTCCAGACTTCTATATGTCATTGTAGTCAGTTGGCTTCATGCCTGAAAATTGTGAGAAGGGTGTTCAAAGCAGAGCAGAAATCATTTTACCCTCTGAACATGATTTCAGAAGTGTAATTTACCAGCAATTAAAACCCCCCAAAATGTAAACTGAATTACTCTTCTCTTGGGATGCCTAACACCATTTAATTTGTGTTTGTTTTATCCTTTGGCATTTTATCTTCTAATAAGCCTTTGAGGGAGAACGGAGTATTAGATTTCTATTTAAAGGAAAGGACAAATAGAAGTAGAGTAAGTACACTGTAATGGCCAAAATTATTCAAGATTTTTGGCTTCAGCAGCATGCAAACAAACATCTGTATTTACTGTGTTGGAGAGGTTTATTTGTTTTACAGAAGCATTTGCTAGAGATTTATTTACAGGTACTATTTATTTACTATCTCTTCTCCGATTGAGTAGATACAAATTTCCTAAGGTTATTTATTTGTGGAACACCAGCTGTGTCGCTATACTTCCGAGTCATCTTTCAGTATTTCTGTATTCTGATACTTTGAATATTTCCTTAATGGAGAAGCTGACCTTTGCCTTAAGTTCTTCTAGTTGTTCATTTATCAGGTCTCCCATTTATTACTATTCAGGACCCACACAGTTTATTGACTTGATCATCTGATGGTGAAAAATAAATAACCAAAATACTACCAAAACCACCACTAAAAAAACAGATAAAACCAGAATTGTTTTTCTAAGATTCTGTTGCCTTTTTCTAAACTAACACATCTCTTAACTGGTTTTTCTATTCTATACCAATTTCTAATTACAAAATTAGAGAAAAATTCTCTCAGAAATGCTCATTTTATTTTGCATGATTTTTCACCAAGATACTTCAATGTGTCTAGAAATACACTAGAGGAGCACAGTTGCAGCTTGAAAGTGTTTGCAGTGTTATTAGTTTAGAAGGGTTTGCACTTTGTTGTACATTTTTTATGCTTTTGTTGTCTTCAGGTCTGCTTTTTGTACATCAAAGTCCCAGAGATTATTCTGTCTTCTGTTTTAAACTGTCTTCTCTTTAGAGACGTATTCTGAAGGGAAGACTTGGAAGACTGAAATAAACTCATTAAAGCCCCAAGTCTGCAGATATTTGCTTGGTATCCACCTATGAGTTGCTCTGTTTTCTCCCAATAGTAGGGTGAAGCATTTCCATAAATGTTCAGTTGGGGGTTTCCAGCCAGAGCTCCCTTCAACACGCTCCATGCTGGTGGAGTCGGACTTAGGGCTTGCTTCTTTACACATTAGCTGGAGGTCTAGATATGGAGAATTTCTTGGCCCCAAATATAAGTTCTATATATTTGAAGGATGCTGGTAGGTTGGTGCTTTTCAAGCACATGCACTTTAAAATGACTGTAGTGTAAAGCTCACAGGGTAGAAACTCCTTCTGCTCGTGACATACCTCATAAGACCCTTCCAGTATGGTTCCAGCACAGCCACATGATATTCAGAGGTGTGTGGGCCAGACTGTGAGTATCTCCTATCCAGGGGAAGGGAGTGAATCTTCCACCCCACCTGCAATCAGGAGCTGCCCTGGGTGTGTGGATGGGAGTAGACTTGCACGGATGTACTGTTTCAATTTGAGTTTGAATCTAAGCTCTTGCTTGGATTGTCTTCAAAATACAACCAGAATTAATTTTTTGTGCCTTTGAGGAAATTTACATAAAATGGTGCCTATTTATTGGCTCATTCATTCTGCTTATCTTGAAAGGGGCTCATATGGCTACTTAGGGCCTGGAATGAGAAAAAATGCTGCCCATACTAAACAGCACTTGGGATTTTGGTGCGTTTCCCCAAGGGACTACAATTTTTCCTTGATACTGCTTAATGTGTTTTTCTCAAAAGAGGAACAAAACTAATTGCTGAGACCTTTGTGTCCTAGGGGATGTGTCATGGATGGAGAAAAATATTCTTCACAGCCATTACCTTCTCATAGTTATTTCTTGCCAAACCCTCAAGGATAAGCTGTCAGTGTCCATATACAACAGATTATATAAGATCATCATTTTCCACTCCATATAAGATGTTACTGTGAAAGCTATATTCTGATGTTAAATAAAAATACTTTGTACTATATTAAGTCTTTCCTCCAAAGACATAAAAATGCTCTCCAGTGTTATTATTCATGTTGAACAGAAGATTAAAATGAGCCATGCAAGGGTGAGGCAATCTGCCCAAGGTTACAGGGAGGCAGCAGTTGTTATCCCAGTCCAAGACCTCTCCTGAAGTATGAGAAAAAGTGGGAGTTTTGGGTATGCAATTTAGTGCAGAAAAGTCTCCTTCTTGTGTAGCATTAACACATCAGGAGGAGCTGGGGGAGCCCTCATGTCAGTAGTTGGGATCACATTACAAAATAGGGCTTTAATAAGCAGCTGTGGTGTAAATCCAGTAGAGGTGCAAATATAATTGTTGGGCAAATCCTGTAGGTTTTACAGGATACAAATTAACACAAGACGCAGGTACAGGCAAATTTTTTTCAGTGGTCATTTCCCAAACCTTGCAGACTGGGTTTAGGCAAAACTCTTTGCTAATCTAGCTAAAATGTTTTGTGCAATTTTTAGTAAATTCTTTTATTTTTGAGCATCCTCCCTTTGAATGCTCATCTGAAGTTTATACTGTGTCTTCTATACTCACCCAATATTTTGGATCACCAAACAGAAAAGAAAGACATATTAATTTTAGTAGAGTAACTCAGGAAAAAAAAAAAAAAAAAGACAAGAAAAATTTTACTTGGAAGTAACCGAAGTAATTGTAGTATATTTTTGACAGATAATCAGTAGATGGATTGTACGTGATGTAAATAGGTTTATAATATTTAGAGGTATACTTTGAGCAACATTGCTAGTATGATGGAATAATATCTCTGAAGCAAAGATAAAGAATTCTTATGGGCACTGGATATCAATTTGGATGATTATAATTGCCAAGAGCTTTCTACAGCCTTTTTTCTTCTGATTGTATCTTCTGTTCCCATTTCCACTTACTGCATGAGAGAGCTGACCCCAAACCCCCTTCCCTGTTCCTTTGCTGGCAGGGAGCCTTGTCAGCTCAGGAAATTGGCCCAGCCATCACCAGCTCTGATGGCTGGGAGAGCCAGGGTAAGTCCTGTGCTGGGACCTTCCTTCTTCCCCTGGGTTTTGGGGAAGTTTGGCCAGGTCATGCTTCTCTGTGTGTGTGCCTCCTCTTCCCAGGCTTGCACGGTGCTCAGCAGGTAACCATCCTCCTCTTCCCACATATAGTTATGTACATATAGGTTAGCTGACTTAGCTGAGTGGCTGTCTTGATAATTTACAGTGACTTTTGGGGTTTGAGAAATGTATGCCACATAGCATGCTAATCTGCTGTATTAATGTGAGTGATAAATTAGGCTTTCAGTCTCACTCTACTGGCTGGAAAGAGACCTTTCTCATGCACTCAGAGCATTCCTCTATATCTAGCCTTGCAAAGAGCCTCCATTTAGAATATTTCTATAATTCTGAGGTTTTTAGAGTAGTGGAATTTTAAGACCTCTGCAAAGCTTTTTCACCAGCCATCATATGTCCTAAATTTCAAGATAATACATCAATTTTATCATGAAGTAATAATCTTAGTACCATAATAGCTAAAAAACCACAGAGCTATTTCTGGAGAAGGAAACAAATAAACAAAATAAGACTTCTTTTTGATGTTAGAGAGTGGCTCCTGACATCCACACAGGTTTGTCTTCTACAATGTTAGTACCTTTACTAACAGCAGATAACAGGGCTCATCAACAGAGACTTGAATGCTTGTTATTGCTGTAGAAATTAAATTGCAGCATTTAGACACTACTGAGATTAAAATTTGCTGAACTACTGCTTAACTTACATTAGGTAACTGATACATTTACATTCCTGCCATGGAATCCGACTATCCTCCTCCTTAAGATGCTAGCCTTGATTTGTCTGACCTTTTAGAGGATCGTCTGTGCACCCATCTGCAACTTCTGCTTTTCATTGTGCTAAAGAGGCTTAAAATAAATAAAATTTTTACTGAAGAATCTGACTAGTATAGAAATAAATATCTGCAGTAGTTTTGCAGAATAGTTATATGTAGGACAGAGAGAGACAATTTTTACAATCCAGTGATGATATTGCTTAGTAGAACTCCTTGTGTTAGCTTAAGTTACTTTTTAATACTCTCATTACCATTGCAGCCTTCATCAGTGTCCTTTGCCTAGCAATCAATACAGAAAGTCCTAACAATCTGCATGAGCTGAGAAAAACCTGTGCCTGCTATTACCCTGGTCATTTCATTAGCCCTCATAGTCTAGCACATGCTTTTGTGCTCATGTCAGGCTTCCTGGACTTGAGGACGTTGCCTCCTTTGCTTCCCATTTTCCATTTATGACTTTGTCTTGACAGCCTCTAGACTCATCAGGTCAGGAATCCCCACACAGCGGATGTAGAGAACGGCCCAAGTACTTGGAGAAGCACAGCTGTGTGAGCTGTGATCCTAGAGATCCTAATGCAATTAGGAGATCCTAATGCAATTAGGGTGCACACACTCAGATCAGGTTTAGATCATCTGGCCTTGGTTTGGTGTCTCTGGGTGGTGCTGCATTGCTTTGCTTTGGCTTTCCTGCGTTCATCTGACTAGCATAAAATAGTCTCTATATGAGATGTGATTATGATGCATAACAAAAAGTTGACCTAGCATACACTGAGCAGGTATGATTTGTAGGGTTTTTTAAAGAATGTGGTTCAATGCAAGATGGAAACACAATGACTTTTTAAATTAACAGACCTTCCAACAAGCAAAAATAGATTATTCTGTGTAGCACTGTACCTATAATACAATCTTTTTGCCAAGGACCTTGCTACATAGGAGCTCAGCCCCAAAACCTGTGCTGAGGAAGATACTTAGTGGTGTTTGTACATATTAGGGATGGGCTGTACACAGATAACATTGTAAATAACAGTATATTAAATATCATGCTTTTCATTTCTATATTTTCTTACTGGAAAGAAAGAATAAGAATTTATTACCTATTGATATCATGAGGTTGTACAAGCCAATAGTTATTACTATTCACTACAGTGCATTAGCTGTATGTGAGGCATTTGTCAGACTATTCCTTGCTTTATTGATTTGAATGCCTCGAACATTTATCTAGAAGTTACCTAAGCATGCTCCAAGAATCTAATCCCTGAAGGTGAGGTGAAAAGAGCTTTCTGTTAGACGTCATTCAGCCAGAGTTGCAGAATGAAGGGTGACAGCATCATGTGAGAGCCATTCACCAGAATTGTCATTTTACATTTCCAGGAGGGAAAAAGATTTAAACACCCACTTTATATGTGTGATTCTTTTCTTATCTTTTTTTTCCTCTCTCTTGACCTTCTGGAATATATTTTCTTCACTGTTTCTTTGGGGCAAATCCTTAGCACCCTGTAGGTTTTCTGTCAGACACTCTGGTTTGCACTCATGACCCAGCTGAGTGAACTGTGAATATGTAACTAGATAAATGTCTGAATACTCACTAAATAACAGCTGTTCTCCACTAGTACAATGCCAGTTACTGAAACAGAATTACTGCAGGTTTGTACTGAAATGTGTGTTGTAAGATAATTGATCCAAAAATTACCTGTGCCAATACTTTACCTATTAGAATAAAACAAAATATATTAAATCTGTTGGTGTGTGACTTACATCCCACTCGTCTCTCTCCAGCCTGCGAGAGGAATGCAATTCAGATAGAAGAGAGAATGCAATTTCAAAAATTTTCTGGAGTTAAAATTTTGCTTATTTCTTGCCACGAAGCACATTCATATGGCTGGTGGTGACACCAATGCCTCTCTTTTGGCATTTAATAATTCATGATTTGGAGAAGAAACACATGCTTCTTTAGAGAGTGAGGGTCCAGAAAAAAGAAATCTTTCCAAACCCTTTCCATCCTGTGCTACCCCCTCCATTTTTTGCAGCTCACCACATCTGCTTTATTAGTGAGGTAGTCATTCTAGATGAACACCCTCTGGTTGCAATGTAAATTGTGACAGAGATGCTGTGAACCTCTCCTCACCATACAGATGTTCTGAACACATATGATGTGACATGGAGCTGGTTTAGTGGATTTTTATCAAAAATGTTTAAAAATGACTTTTAGCATCACTTCTCATAGTTGTGCACAATTAAAAAGAGAAATATACTTGCCAATAGCCTATTTTACAAAGACAAATTATCATAGCATTCAATCTGTGTAATAGTTTGTAAACTGAAAGCTGCAGATCATNGTGTTTCTAAATAAACTGCTTTTACCAAACTAGGAAAACCTGAGTAAAGTCTGAAAATGCTTTCCAAGCCAGGTCTTATCCCTTATAATTTACAGAGAGCAAACTGCTTTCTGACTTCAGATATACCATGGTAGAGGACAGACTCAGAGGTGTGCAGTGAAAGAATGAGAAACAATGGATGCAAATCACTGCCAGGCATAAGGAACAAGTTCTTTGCCTTAAAGGCGAACAGGAGGGTGGGTTACACAGAGAGTTGTGAAATCTCCACTCTTGATGACCTTCATAAAATACCCTGAGCAACCTGATATAGCTTCAGAGTTGCCCCCAGTTGAGAGCAGATGACCTCCATTAGGCCCTTTCTACTGGCATTATTTTGTAGTTCCATGATTTTGGTTTCTAAATGGAATTTTGAGTTTCAGCAGATATCTCCATTTGGCTCTCATTCAACGCTGAACACCCCACATATGCAGAAATGTGCACCATGCTGTGCTTGTGCATGGTTCATGTCTGCAAGGTCACTTGATGGAGAAGGCTTAGGTTGTAGCAGAGGAAAAATTTGGATTCTGCTGGGGTTTCTTCAAGCACAGAGCTGCCAGTTCACACTCTGCTGCACTTCAGCATGGCTGGTCCCATCTGCCAGGGCTATGAACCTTTGGAAAACATAAGTTGTGGAGCATGACATTCACTGAAGAGTTGTGTCTGGCATATAGGATCCTTAGAGGAGCATGGGGAAAATTATTAGCACTATTCTGTAAGCTCAAGCCAGGAAGCCATACTCAGCATGCCAGACTGAGGCACACGCTCCTCTTGGTGACTGCTACGGTAGAGGGAGACTGAAGAGCTAGCAGTGAGTCTCTTGCTGAATGCAGATTGCACAAGCCAATTTGATCTGGCTGTGCCTCACACAGAAATATGTTCCTCTCAGCTGATCCCAAATATTTAATTCAGTCACTGGGTTCACTCTGGAGCAGCTCCACAGTCTCTGTCAATGAAGAGTGTCATGCTGTAAAGTGCTCAGCCCCAGTTACCCTGGTGAAGACATTTAGAAGTGTTCTGCAGATACAGAGGCTGAACTTCTCTAAAGCTTCCATTCGGCACAGGAGAAATGGCAATTTTTTTTCAGAATTCATACTGATGTTTGGTGTCATCATGGATTTATTTTCGCCTAAAGTCTCATTGTATCCTTACCTAGTCCTCTTCTGAAAAGTTAGCTCCAAATATTCTAATATCTCATGAGCAATATGGGAGGTAGAGAGTATCCACACAGGTAAACTTCTTTACTTCCATACCTCCCAACAGCTTTGAAATTCAATAGGGGTACCAATTGCATGTCCTCTTGCATGTGTCCTCTTGCTTTTTTGAAATTAAAAATAGTGGCAATTTAATCTCAGAATGTATTCGTATTAAATTGAGGTATTAAATATGTCAATGCATTGTTTTTTCAGTGTTTTGTTCAGAAATATAATCTATGATCCAATTTCATATCTGAACCTGTGAATATATACATATATATATATATGAATATATAAAATAGCCTTTAGATTAGATAAAAATCTTCAAAAAAGGTTTTCTTATCCTCAAATATTCTGAAAAAAAATTTTTGGTTTAATTCGGCTTTCAGAGTGCTATTTCATTATAAATCTAAAGATAAAATAAATCTAAACATATTTAAGAATCATATATGTTGTTATTTTTTGTTAAAAATAGCATGGAATATTCACAGGATTCTTTGGTTGGCCTTAGACTGTAAACTCCTTGGGTGGGAACTGTCTTTAGTAATGTCACAAAAAAGCTCTAATGGGACTTTTGGTATACTATTTACAATAGGAACAAGATTAAATAATGCCTGTATTTTTTAAACGGGGCTTAGACTGGTGATGATGGCTTTTTTTTTTGGCTTTCTAAAATTATCTTTTCTTAATCAGTCTGCTCTGAACTAAATTGTAGAACTTTCCTTTTAATAAGAGTCATTCTTTTGAAAACCTCTTACGCTTTCAGTGATGCTGATAGTGATGTTGCCTTGCAGGATAACAAGAACACTGGTCTGTCTTGTGTCACAGATAAAGTTATTTAATGAAGTTGTGAATGTCAAAATCTTGTTGATAAATGATCACAATGAACACAGCTTGCTTTTCAAACTCCAGACTTTATTTACAGGGCTAACAATAATAGCTGTCTCCCCGACTGTGATATTCTTCATCTGTGATCACTGAGAAGCAATAAACAGAGGCAAGAGGCATCTTTTGAAATATTATAGGATTCAAAGTATGAGACACATGCTAGAGTTCATTCAGTAACTCTTTACAACTCTGTAAATCACGTGATGAAATACTGTATGTTTTCAATACAGTGCCGCATGGCTTGCTGAAAACAAACCACAGTAACAAATTCTTTTTAGATTGTTATTGCTCAGTTGTGAATCTGTTTGTCATTCCTAGTATTGCCCAAGGAAAGTAGGACTCTTCTAAAAGATACTGCATGTCTGTAGGTAGGAATCTGACAGGACATTCTTTGGTCCTTCAGGAAGTGTAAAAATATTTCTGGTAAGGATGAATGAAAAAAGAATTATTTCAATATTGAAGTTAAAGACCTTGCTACTTGGGTAGTATCTTTAATGCTACAGTCCCTCAACCAACTCTCTTCCCTTCCCCTTTGTGTATCTTGCCAAAGAAACCAAAGAAATTAATGCTTCATCGTCTCTAAGAATAGAGTTAACTAAATACCAGTACTGAAAAGTGCTTTGAGATTTACCTACAAAAGGTTCTAGAGCAAGGTTATGTTTATTAATAAATAACAACAGTCAAAGAATAGGGATCTTGGTGTAATGGGTGAGTAAGCAAGCTAATCTGTAATTTTACATTTATTTGGTCTAGCAATTCCAGAAGGCACTCTGCCCCAAGAAATCCATGGTAGGCTGTTACTTACTTGGGTTTTTGGTCTTACTGGATCTTCATCTGTTCAGCTTCACAAATGGTCAAAGATGCTTGCACTGGTGGGAAAATGTATCCTGTTCTAGTACGGAAAAGACAGCATTCCCCTTTCCTTCTCAATATTATCCAATGTGGTCTGTATGCCTCCATCTTTGAAGGCTAAAATAACTACTTTTAAAAAGAGATAGTTTTGCGAGAGAAGGTATTCTTTTATGGTGACATAAAAGTCTTAAGATCTATATAATATCTGTAATAACTGCTCCTGCTTTTAAATATGCTTTATCTGTTTAAAAAAAAAAAAAGAAGAATTGTTGTCTGTGTAATCAAGCAAAGATGGTCGAGGTCCTGAAGCAGTTGTTTCTGCAGCAACCCTTTAGAAAACAGGGTATACTATGCCCTCTCACTATTTCTGGTACTCCTTCAAGTTCATTTAGGCTTAGTTTATATATCCAGCCACAGCACTACATTTTCATCTTACCTTGTGATGGGGTTTCTTTGAGCAGTGTATTACCTGTGTATCCCTTGATCTCCCATGTAGCTGTTCATCAGCTCATTTGTGGTTGAAACTCAGGAGCTGTGTTGGTTGGATTCTCAGGTAGCATTGATGTTCTTCAGGTGGGAATTTAGAGCACCGGGTTACTAGCAATGGCCTTTGATTTTGGAATGCTTTCTCTTCTTATTTAGTACATCTTAAAGGTGCTGGTGATCTTCAGGGTATGCAGCCTTTCTGTTTTATCATCTTGCTTTTGAGGAAAGTTTCAGGACAGTTTATAGAGAATAGGAAAACAAAAAAAAATTTTTGTGAGTTATTTCTTTTATGAAGCTTTTAACTGTGCGTTGTTCATGGAGGTGAACTTACACGTCTCACATGGAGAAATATGAATTCTTTGCTGCTGGTAATCTAGGTACCATGCTTTATGATTCTTTTGTATGCTGCTCTGAAGACGTTTCCATGAAGAGTCATCAAGCCAAATCAAGCCAGTGGTGTCTGTCCTTTTCCAGGAAAAAAGAAGAATAGCACTTCATGTTTGTCATTCTAACAAAGAGATTTTTATGACTGTATTTTGTACTTAAAGATAAAACTTTAATTATGTACTGGACAGCAATTTTGTTGTAGCAATATAGCTAAAGGGTTAGATGACAGAATTAAATTTACTTAAAAATAAACGTGAGCACCATAGGCTTGATACTCCAGTTAAGTTAGTGCCCCTCATTTGGTTGTATTAGAAGGGTTGTGTGGAAAAAATATGTTCGTTTTAACTTTTTCATCATTTCATGCTAAAAGATTTGACTAGTTAAGCTTTCAGAAATCAGTGTCTTTTTCAGAGAGAAAATCAAACCTTAAACATTTCAATGGCCAAAAAAAGGAGCTTCTACAGAGAGCTCCAAAAAGGCTGCTGTGCTTAAAAAAATAAACAAACCCAAACACTAGTTAATTAAACTTCACAGGATGATGCGTGTTCATCTGAGAATTTATTTTGGGAGCTGTAGAATGCATTTCCATATTTAAAGGGAGCACTTATCCGTGGTATTACTAAGTTTCCTAATTTGCCCTTGTCATCTCAGGTAGCACCTAACAGAATGGAGCAAAAGGAATATTATTTGGCAATGCAGCACCATGAGAATTTTCTGGCATTCAGTATTGTTCAACCCTGTGAAACTTTTTGGTATATATTCAAAGGAGGGTAATAACAGAATTCTGGAATCTCCTTTTCAGCATATGGATACAGAATATCAATAAGCCTTCTCAGTTTATTGGAATATCAACTTGAATTTTTCTTATTAATCTCTAGACTATGAATGTATGAGCTGAAGTTGAACTGCTTTTGATAGTGAACTATCCAACTCTTCAGTGTCTATTCAGATATTCTTCATATCTCCTGGATTACTGTGAGACTTTTTACCTGAAATCCCATATTTTGGCCTCAGTTTGATTAATATTTCTTTTGCATTGCTCTTTATCAATAAGTATTCTGTTTCATCGATTCATCCACAAGAGCTCACTGCGCTTTCTAACCCTTCCTCTCTAAAATCAGGAAATTTGACCTAAATAATCCAGGTAACCAAAACTCTTGCACTGAGTAATGGACCTCATGAAAGCATGATTGATTTAAAGCAGACACCTCTCCAGGGTTCTGTGTATATATTTTAAAAGTTACCTACTTAAGGAAGAGTGACGGAGGTAAATACTTTTAATGTCTATGATGATTTTGTTAGAAGACTTCAGTGGGCAAGAGAGAAAGGAAAATGTAGAATTTCAGGAAACCAGAATTCTTTCCTCATTGATAATGGGAGAATGACACTTTGTTAGGAACCATCCTACTTGCTCAACTTTTGATGTCATCAGACAGCATTGGCGGATTTTAGAAAAACAGTCAGTTTTGGTAGGAAAATTATATAGACTGAGTCATCTATTGGTCTTAAATTCATGTTGGAGATAAACTGCTTCCTTTGAAATCCCGTGAAACATTCTTGTGAAGTCTTTAGCTGATTTAGAAGTAAGTTAAATGCTAATCTTCTGAATACTTCTCTTGGAAGATTGATTCAAATCCTAGCACATTTTTTTATAGCAAAGAAAATTTGTGATTCTGATATTCTTTAAAGATGATTCAAATTTTGCCATTCATATTGACCAGCTGTGTTAGCTCAAAGAGCCAACTCTGACTTCCTCTCCTTTCAGACAGTATTTCAGAGAGAATTGTTTGATTTTGACACATGAAGCAGTGGTGTCTCCCAGACTACATTCAAAAAATACTGAGGCACAATAGAAGGATGTGCAGTGAACCTTCCCTGAAACTGTTGTCTTTCAGGCAAGGTGACAAAACCTTTGAGACTTCAGTTGAAAAAATTCTTTCAACATCACATTGAATAAATGAACCATTCATTGTTTTTCAGTCTATTCTCATTATTTTCTGCTTGACTTTTTGGTGTTTGTTTGTTTGTTTTTTCCCGAGGGTTCTAGCTGGGGTATTCTTTCCTAAATAGTTAATAGGTGTTAGTGAATCATCCCATAACACTGAGTGATCTCTTTCTGTTGGCAAAATACACTGTGAAAGAAGCATCATCTAATTCATTCTTGTGGTCCAGTAGATAATTCTATTGACTGAATGCTATGAGCAGTGCTTCTCTATAAACCCTGTGTTGCCTGGCTAAAGAAAGATTCTCCTTGGATTCTGCTTAGATTTCACAAAGGAGAAAAGTATTTAGGGAGGGGTGAATTTGGCAAACATATTCCACTGTGTGTCCTTTCACCTGAGGTGTTTTTATAGGCAGCTTATTAATGAAACATATTTTTAGAAGGATAATTTTTAGAGGTAGTAGATGCAAATTAGATTGTCTGTGTTATACTCCGGGGCAGGAAGGGCTAGATTTCCCTTATGTGGCTGGTGCTACCAAAGTAGATGGACTTAACAGCAGTGCCAAATGGACTCACCTCTCTCATTCCACTGGTAATGAAGATATGAGTCAGAATAACCAGTAGATGTCAGTAAACACAAATCTGAGTGAGCGAAGTCTGAAAATACTCTGCCTTTTGGGGAGTTTGGCTATTCAGTATTGAACAGTGATTTACATGGATGCTATTCTTGTGTATTGGAAGTGTATATGATAAGAATTTTTTCTTTTCTTTTTATCCATCTTTTCAAGGGTAAAGGGAAGAATACTCAATTTGTACTGGCAAATTCAATTTAGCAAGTGGGCGAGATTACTTTTTGAACCCTTCCAGCTCACTATGATTTTATGATACCAGTGCTTGACTTCAAAGACTGGGAATGGGGAAGAGAAGCTGCAGAAGTAACTCCCAGGAGCTTACCCCTGCCCAAGCCTGCACTGCTTTTTTCAGTTCTTGCCTTCCCTCTACAAAAAGAAGACCACTGAGGGAATGAAGCATTTTAACCTATGTCACTTCAAGGCACTGATAGGAGTGATAGGAATATTTGACTCTTAAATTGTTTCTTTTCACACTGAGCACTGACAGAGTTTAAGACAAGTTTTAACACTGGCGCCATTCAAAACTCTGTTCAGAGACTCCAGCCTCTAGTACTTTTCCAGCTGCAGAGAATGAACATCATCTTAATGACTCTGATTATGAGAAAAAATACTTTTCAAGAGGTTTTAAAGAGCAGCTGAAGGATGCAGCATGGTAATGCATTTGTAGTACTTCCACCGCACATTATTAATACACTAGGACAACTGTTGAATTAATTAATAATGGATTCAGGCCATTTCCATGAGGAGAAAGGCAATGCACTCTTTTAAATGTACCCATCAGAGAAAATAATGATGGTACCCGTCTTTTATATAGCACTAGTGTTTTGGGTATGCTGGGAGGAGTCAGTCTTGGAGGCCTTACTCTCTCTGTGGATTCATTCATTAGTTTCTACCTCAGTAGGAAAAAAATGATTTTTCAACCCCTTTTAACTGGGTAGTTGCAGCACACGCTTAGCTTTGAAATGCCTCATGCTGGAAGAGAAAAATTGGTTGTCTCCCATATCTGAGTGTCATTCTAATCATGAAGATGTTACCTTATAGACTGGTCTTGGCTGAAAATAAAACATAGCTGTGGTTTAAGATGTAATTTAACATACTCTGTCATTGGTAAAAGGAAGAGTGTATTGGGTTGGATTTTGGAGGCAGGTATTTCTTCAGCAGAGAATGAAGCTTTCTGGGTTTTGGTGGCCTGAGATCACAGAATAAGTTCACTTGAAAGGACCCACAAGGATCATCAGTTCCAGCTCCCAGCCCTGCACAGCATCATCCCCAAGAGTCGCATTATGTGCTCAAGAGTATTGTTGGTGTAGCACTGAATCAGGTACTTTAACTTAGGAAGAAATAGGACATCAGCTACAACTCTGCCTTAAGTGTTTCTGGTAAATAAGCTCTGGGCACTTTATTCTATAAATGTGTTGGGTTTTTGAATTACTGTGCTGAGACGTTTTGCCTTGTATTTTGTACTGCATGTGAAACTTCTATACTTTATGCAGGTTTCTCAATACTACATTTCTATGTTGGCTATTGAGTGGAGGGGCTATGGAGCAATGGTGTGTGACTGAGGCCTCTGAACCATGGACTAGGTTCTGTGACCTGTAGGTGGATTTTTCCTCTGATGTTAATAGAAGCCATCCATCAATCCATCTTTCCATCCATCCATCCATCCGACTGTCCATCCGTTCATCTATCCATCCATCATCCATATGTGTTAAATGGCAGTGGGAAATCCAGAGGAACCTCCATCTTTTCTTATTACTGTTGCTGCTTACAGCCTTTGAGAAGGTTATAATAGCTGTTCTTTAGATGTGCTTCTGTCACTTCAGCTAAAAGAAGGATGAAATAATTTTTTTATGCAACTTTTGAGGGACTTCACTTCTGATGTATGCATCTTTTACCTCCATACACCATCTCAGCTATCTTGCTTCTTTTTTCGTACCTGCAACTAAATAAAGCAAGTCAGAACTAACTTATTCAAAACAGAACATCATTTCGCTGCTTGTTCAGGGGTCATCAAAACAAATGGTAAAACACAAAGCATCTTCAAATCACACCTTTGCTTTCACAAAAATCTTTTCTCCAAAGCTTTGGTAAATGTTGTTCAGCTCAGCTGCTTTCACGAACAACCCACAAACTGCAGATATTGTGATTTTTCCTTTTCAGAACTCTCTCAGGCTTCTGGTGATAGCCCCATTCATCTTCATCACTAGTCTTTTGTTTTTCTCTGCCTTCTTCCAAAAGAGAAGAAGAAAACAAAAGAAAACTGTTTGCTAGAGTATTTATAGTCAAGCAGCAATATTCTCCAATTAATAGCTTCAGGCACCATTCAATGAAAAAACTTCATCTCTGATTTTGTTCAGTTTCCTGATACCTTCCTCTACACTAGCCTCCTGTGTTTTAAAACTATTAGACCACATAAACTGATGTGCCTATGATGTATTTTTATGTCTAATGTAAGTATTTAAATGATGCAATATTGTTTTCCTTTCTCCTCACTGTATTTTTCTTCTCCCTATATCTCTAACTTCTTGATTTGATTTGATAGAATTCATGTGCCCTTTGCATATATTTCTGTTAACATATGGTTTCAAAGATTTAAACTGTCAAAGCAAATGTCTATTTTCGGTCCATCAAGATTTAAGATGAGAGAAAATCCTGGAGTTAGGTTTTTCCATGAGTCACATTAGCCATACTAGAATTGAAACCCACATGCTGAGTTACATTCATGTGAAAGCAAAGACAATTCTTTTTCCTCTGCTTCTAGATTTTAGTTCATCTTAATAGGAAAAGAAAAGGTAAAAAATTATTACCTTTGTGTACATGTATATAGCTTTTCTATTTACAGTGCATCTTTTACTTGTAATTTTATAACAACAACAAAAAAAAAAAAGGTCAGAAAGTCTCACAACCAATTCGGCAAGAAGGAATCAGACTGCAAATTGAACTCACACAAATTAACACATCAGGTAGGATTGTGTTGGATCAACTGCGCTGCTTTGAATGAGCAGAATGCAATGCAAATGTCTCGTTTGCTTCTGTATTAGTCAGATGGAAACCTGTCTTGTTGGGTGCCTTTTGGGAAGGGGGAATGAACAAACTGGGAACAAGGGTCATCCATTAGATTTGCCGAGGAGAGTGAGGAGTACATAAGATTCTCAAATGATTGAATGGTGTGTGATTACAACAGCAGTGGAAAAAACATCCAAGAAGATTACATTTCAGTCCAAGGAGGTCTGAAATAATATTGCAGCATAAAGAGCAAGTACAGTCTCCCAAATGCAGTGAAAGTAACAGAGACTAAATTCACAACAATGCTTTGTAATTATGCACAAAACTAAACCAGCAGTTCTGTTTGGAAGTGTGTAGCTGAGGATTTGAAAGTGGCAAGTCGAAGGTATGCCTATCAATTTCTGAGTTTCCCTATGAATTGCAGGGGTTTTATTTCTATTCTTTTTTTTCTTTTTCCTGAAATTGATATTCTAATGGCAGCACTGCAAATGGAAAAAAAAAAATTCTCTGCCTTTTATTCAGGCATGAGGAAGCTGAAATCGCTTCAATATTTCAGCAAAATGCAACCTTTCTTCAAACATGAGAGCATATTAAATATATTTTGCAACTGTTACAAAGAAGTCCACTTTAGGTATATTTCTTTAAAATCTTCTGTTTTGACTATTTTTCAGTTCAAAGAAGTCCCTTTTCTTAAATTTAAACTGCTTGTGTTTTTATCACTTGTTGCTCAAGCTATTTTCCCATTGAGACAACACAGTACACCAAAAAAGCGAGGCATTCTTAATGGTAACAGAGCCACCCTGAAAATTAGTTTTGTTCTCAGGGTATATTTGCCCAAAGAGAAATAGAACCAAACTTCAGAAATAATCGGGGTTTTTTGAAAGAAGCAAGTCAATATGTGAATGAAAGCTCCAGCCTCCTATTCAAGCACAGGAGGTCCTATTAGCCTTTTTATTCTCTGTGGGGCACTCTGTTTATGCAGGTAAGACTGGAATGCAAGAAGTCAGCAGTGGAATATGGCCTAGCCAGGCTCCTCCCTTAACGGGGACTGCAGTCATGGGTTGCTCTCTGAAGATGCAGCAGTAGAGTGTATCTCAAGATCTTCAACAGAAGCTGTGAAATGGTCTTGCCCTCTCCTGTGAGCATACAATATGTGACCGAGGCCTGTTCAGGCTTGAACAGAAAGGGTACAGAAATTTACTTAAGACAACTTTCCCTGAATCCTGCCGCCTTTGCTGGAGGGTTTAAGTTCTGCAGTTGGCAGTAAATATGCATAATGGCACAATGAAGATCTGCCCCAGAATGAGAGGCCCTTCCTGAGGTGGTGATGCTCCACTGTATGTTGAACCATCTGTATAAGATATCTTATGGTTTACCTTCAATAGCCCAAGCTATGTCTGAATACAGCACTCATTTATATATTATCTCTCTCCACATTCAGCACCTACATCTTCCTGCTGTGAATGCTGGGGGTTAGTCCTAACCTCAGGAAACCTTCCAGGAACCTGTTTATATAAATCTATCCAGGTGCTACATAACAGGATTTCAAAGTCCTATATTTGCATGTTTGGGTCTTTAACTAGTCTAGGAAAAAAAAATAGCTGGAAGTGCAGCCATCTTAGTGGGTCAGCACCCACAATTGAATTGTTTATGTGCTTAATGTATCAATATTGCAACAGACTTAGATAATTTCGTAAAACACTCTCCTTATTTTCCTCATTAAGAACTGTCTTTATATGTGTGCTATTTAGGTGTCCCTCTCTGTCCTTAGTCTCTGTTGAACCAACATAAGTCTTCCAATTTTTCCTTACAACTTTGTGTTTCCAAGTGCCATATCAAACAATTTCTGTGGCTGTCTGAATTTTCTCCGGACTGCCTGTCACTGCCTTACTGTGTTTTGGGCAACAACAGACATGATATTCCAGCTGTGTCAGCACTGAGTAAGCAGACCAGAAGGTTTTTCTTCTGGATACATATGTGCAACATCCTTATGCTCTTAGTCCCTATTTGTCCATAATCTGCTATTACTCCTGATCCCACTAATGCCTAGCAAGCTGTTACTCATTTATTGATATACTTAATATTTCTTGCCAAGCATGCTTGGATTTCATATCTTGGATCTCATAGGATCAAATTCAGGCTATTCCTTGAAATTCCCAGTACCACTGAGTTTTCATCCTTCCTCTGGAATACCTGGAATTCTTGCCCTTTTGTTCCATCATCCGTTGAAAAAGACTGATATGGGTTTCAGGTGAAACCACACAGAGGTCTTTTTGAACAACCATTTCATTTTGACCAAACCCCATTTTAAGAGATCTCTGGGAGAGCTTTTTTCAAGCAGAAAATGCCCCATTAGGAGGATTTCGTCTGGACCATGTTTTCTAAGTCTACGGGACTGTCATACTGCTTTCTTCATATTATGGGTTGCCTTACATAAAGTTAACCTTAATGATCTACTTAAGAGTGGAATTTGTGTTTAGGAGATAGAGAATTCAGTTGTACTTTGGGGAGTTTGCCAAAAATGCTCAGAGTGCTGCAGTACTAAGCCACAAATTGAATGTTCTGTTTAAATCTTTCTGCAACAAATCTGCTGTAGCCCAGAACCAGGACATGCATATTCCAAATCTTGTCAGAGTCTGATTCACTCAGAATTTTTAAAACTTTTCCTTTTTTTGGGGGAGTCAAGAGACGCTTCAGTCATTTTAAATTTATTTTATTCTGTAAGTATTTTAGGCACACAGTAAAGCAAGTGCCAGGTTATTATTGTAGTGCAGGCTATACCAAAATAGAAAAAATATTGAATGCTGAAATTTCCATAAATCTATTTTCTTGAATGTATAGAAAATAGTGACACTTTTGGGAAGTCAATGTTTTGAATAAAAAGTGAACTAAAACCATTTTAATGATATCTAAAAATATATGTGAATATTCTTGGCTTGTTTTGTTTTTTACAAGGCAAGTGTCATTAACATTTTCAGTAAGTCCTTCAGTCCATGAGATCTGTGCGGCACAATAGAAGAATTTAGATGTAATTTATAAGTAAGTCCAGCATACAGCTGACAAAACCACCAGGTAGACTAGCAAATAGGCTGGAATTCCTGGATTCAGATCTCTGGATGAGGTAATGGTTTATTGCTTGACAGTCTATGCTGCAGAAGTGACATTTTTTTGCTTTAAGTGTATGCAGAGCTGTAGCTTTAATATGTGCAGAATATTCTCATCCTTGTCTCAAAACTATTCTTTAATGATTTTTTTTGGTCAGGTCCTGCTTCAATCAGTTTTACTGGAACTTGAAATGCAAATGTTTTGAGACTTTTGAGAAATATTTTTTATCAAAGGGCATGGAGGTGCATTCAGGAAGTTCATTCATGGTTACATGCATCATTCATGATTTTTATTCACATATAATCTCCTATTTGTTTTGAAAGCTTGCTTCCAAATATTCCATTGTGTAGAAAATGCCCCAGAGCACTTTCCTTTTACAAGTAATACAGTCTTTTATAGGTCGCTTCTAATTTGGACACTTCACTGAACACAGCTGCCACAATTAGAGTCAAATTTGTGATTTTCTTCATTGTATGGTACCACTGTGAATGATACATAAACACAGCTGGCCTGAATGCAGATTTCTTCTCATGATGTTGCCTATCAGCAGCAGCAGTATTTCTGAGGCACTGACCCACAGAGGCCAAATTAAAAATCAAATTAAGCATCATAAATGCAACTTCATTACTATTCATGATTTGAAAATTATGAACTGATTTGATTTATATAAGAAAACTGACTGAATGTCCTCGACTGAAGAAGTGCACAAGTCAACAAAAGGTTTCCTCATAACCAAAGAAATCTAGGCATAAACAGTCGCCAGCTCCTGCAGATGTAAGTATTCTTTCAATAAAGGATGATGCTGTAAGAAAGTCTCCTTCCCCATGTGTGTGCTATTGAATAGGAATACCAATTTTCACAAAAATGACATAAAAGTTCTGTTAAATTTATTTTAAAGATGTCTATTTGTGAATGTGCCAGGCTCTACAGTGACCAGCAGAAATTGCTTATTCTGGGAACTTGATGTCTACAGTTTTGTCAACAGATAGTGTCTATGGATTGTCTTTCCAAAATTTCAACAGGGTTTGGAGTATGTTTAGAATAAAATTATTCTGCCATCAAAAGTGTTGGTAGGGGGAGAGAGACTACAAGGAGAATCAAGAGTAAGAAAGATAACAGTGGGGCAGAAGTGGTCAAACAATGAACACATTAACAAATTTCTTAGAGTGAGAGAGGGAGATGGAGTGAATTTGGACTGTGCAGTAACAGAGCTTAGTTTTTTTCTGTAAAAGGCCTTTTAATCTTCTGTGAAATGTGAAAGCTTCTGAATGGCACAAGGCAGCCCTGAAAAAGAGTTTCAGACTCAAGACAGCTAAATTTTCCTTTGTGAACCTGGATTCTATACCTGCCATAAGTTCTGTAGAATACTAGATAAATCTTTTAAACCAAACCTGCACAAATGGCCACTGATTGCATCTGTTCTTTTTTTTTTTTTCTGGGTGCTCAGATGCATTCATTAACTCTTGGTTTATGCCCACTCATGGTGAGGGGAAACTGATACCTGAATTTCCAGGCAGTTCCTCACATGCCAAATAGGAGGAGTTATAATACTATATATAGTCATAGAAGTGCTCAAAAAATAAATCAGTTAATATGTGTGAATCATTTGAGTGTCACAGTGAAGAGCACTGCTGAAAATGGAGTGAGGATGCTGACTCTGTTGCTGGAGCAAGGATGGTCAGGAAGCAGCAAATAGGATGGCACAGGACCGCATATCAACCCTGGAAGAAGAAACAAAAGAGAAACTGAAGCTTGTCCAGCTGATTTTTAGCAGAGCACTCTTCCTTCCTTTTAACTGAATACAACAGAGGTCCTGAGGGACAAAATAGTGCATGAATGTGTAATTACAAGCCTGTATCATAATGGGTATAACCAAAGGGACTGGATTAATTTTGCACAGGCAACCTTTCTTCTGACATTGCCAAACTGAAATGCATGATTAGGAAGGGGGAGCAGAGGAACTGCTCTTTTGGTAGTTCTCCCACGTTTAAAAAAAAAAAGCACTCAATAACAGCTCTGAGGCATTTAGTTATAGGCAATAACATCCCTGATTGCTTCAGTCCTGGAGTTTTAGGTTTGTTCGTTTATTTTACTAATGCTGTAATATTTGTGTTTAATGTAGCAATGTATTAATTATTTCAACAACCTGAATGTCAGGTTAAACAGGTATTTAGCAAGTGAGGAGCAATGTATGTAGGACAATCAGAGTAATGCAACAATTTTCTTCATAGTCTGCAGGCCCAAGCAGAATGAAATTGCCTGTTTAATATTCAAATCTGCTATGAGATACTCTTAGCAGTCCTTTCTCCAATAACTCCTCGAGCTTGCTCAGAGACCCAGGATTCTCAGACGTGGGAGGAGGCATTTATATTTCTTTTTGTTATGAGGTACTGTGTGAGGCTACTCTGTGGTGCAACGGGTATTTTCATTAGGGGAGGCTGAATGTGAGGATCCTACATCACAGCCTGTGTCTCTTGTGGCCTCTGTGTGTCCATGCCTCTGTGCTCTGAGATTCTCCAGGGTTCTTTCCTAATCAGCAGTGTCAATCCAGGAAGACCTGCAAGAAGGTCACTGATGACTGTGAACATCCAGGTGACTAAGCCTGGGTTTTAATTTAAACCAATGTCATACTGTGCTACCCTGTGCTTAAAATTCCAGATGATCCACAACAGAGATTGGCTTAGGTTTTTGTTTTGTTTTCTTTCACCTGCTACGGATCCCATGAGCAGCCCTGTTAGCCTTGTCCAATATTCTCCCCAGCATATTCTGATGATCCACTGAGTTCAGTACAACATGTAATTCTTTTACACCTACATTTGAACTTTGGGCCAAATATTTAGCAAGAAAATAAAAATGTTAATAAAAACCCAGAGCACTTAATGTAATCACCTTGATTTTGCAGAGTTGTTACACTAGGAGAGGAAGATTTTCATTATTTTCATCTCAAATTTAATTATGACCTTTTTTAATTTTTGTCAATGCAATGTTTTTAAAAAGCAGTTTAAGTCCCAGTTAAGGTATTTGCTTTACAATCAAACTCATGATTAAGTGGGGGATTTTTAGCTTTCAATTTCAGTCATCAAAACTTTTTTTTCTTTTTCAAGATACTCACCGGAGCAGCTCCTGTAAAGAGAAGTATAGAGTAAAAATATTGTAGCTTACACTGCTATTTGCTTTTTATTAATGAAGAAAAAAAGTGTTGTCATAGGGATTTCTTCCCATTATCTCACATTTATAGCTTAGATTCCTCCATTACAAGAAAAACTTTCCTCAGATTACCAGAATGTCTGGCTGATTCATATTCTTATCTTAAAGTCCCTTGATTTGGTCTAGCTGCTATAAGATCATATTAAGAACAGTCCAGCCAGCACAGGAGAATGCCAGGTGGGGTTTGTGACACACTTCCATAAACATTACAGCCAATTCTATCCCACGGAGGGATGAGTAGTATGTGCATATAGACTTTCTCCTTTCTGGGGGGCTCTAAGGTCATGCAGTACAGTGTGTGTAATGGAATAGATACCTTTGAAATGTCTTGTGAAGAGGCTAAAATTATTAACATTTCAGCAGAGGGATGAAGAAGAGCTCTGTAGTATCAAATGTGCTTCTGTGGTTTTCATTGGGCCTAGCCTTTGTCTAGCCTTGCCACAATCTGATTTCTTTTGCATGCATTTATATTTGGTTTAGAGATTTTTATGAAAAGTGGCATGTAATATTCTGTTTAAAAATAATACTGTCTGAATCTCCTATTTTAGAAAAATATTTTGTATTCTTATGATCAGTGACATTTCAGCATTTAAATTTATTAATGGTAACTTCGTAAGATAGGAAAGCTATATTGTTTCCTCTTAGGGATAGCAATGAAACACAAAATGACACGATGGCAGTCAGGCTTGAATACTGAAGTAGAATAGGCTGAGATACGTAGCAAGCCAAAGTTTTGACTTAAATCTGAATTCATATTACTAGTATAACATTGCTCATTGCTCAAACAAGATCATATTCCTAAATGATAAAAGCAAATTTGACTACAGTCTAATCTACTTTGTGGTGTGCTGACTATAAATGTTTTTCAGGTGTTTGATGGCTGGAATAAAGAGAAGGGCTCCTTTCAGGAATAGATATTTGTCTTCCCAGGATAATCTTTCCAGCATGCTTCTGAAAAACCACTTTCCCATGAGATTCCCCTGAAAACTAAACACTCTTCCTATCCTTTGCACTTTTTTGGCTGGGATTTTTTCTCGGGGGGGTGAGGTTTGGTTGGCTTTTTGCTTTTTTGATGTTTTTGACTACTGGTCATGAGCAGACCAGTTGGCTTCAAAATAAACCATGGCTGTGATTATGGTTTGGCTGCATGTACAGAGAAGCTAGTGATATAAAATTTAGGCTCAAAACAATTTGGCTATTAAAATGGACTAGAAGTTGTGTTTATGATGCCTTTGACCAAAAAAAAAAAAAACCCATTAAAAAACCCCAAAACAAAAACAAGACAGACATATTTGTTATACATCAGACCCCATGTTAACAAAGTCTAATTATTTTGAGAATCTCTGTAAGGCTTTTTTTTTTTTCCAGAAAAAGGATGTAACAAGGAAAGACAAAGATGAAGGCCATTTTCAGTTTCCTTCTGATTAATAGGAATTTGACTTAAATCTGGAAATTTGAGAGTCAGTGTTGCTGCCAAAATTACAGCAATAATGTTTTTTCTGTTTCACTGGGTACCCTTTCACTTCATGTTTATTATTTCTAAATTCTGTTTTCACACTTTCACCTGAACTATTTTGTATATTTGTATTCTCCTCTGCTTTAATAAGTACAAATTGAAAAGAACTAAAAACTGGTTCATTCCAAAACAATTATGCTTAATTTACTATTTTTTTACAAAACTATGGTTCTCTGTTAGCACTGACAGCAGTATCTGCCACTGAGAGCAGCAGTTAACAGGATCTGGGCATAAATCCCTCTCCTTATTGGGAGAGTTTCAGTCCATGTGCTTTGCCATCAGAAGAGAACACCTTTAACACCAGTCTGCATAAGACATTGGGAAGAGCTTATCTTAGTCTCTCTTCTTGAAAATTGTTCCTTAACTTCACCTGATCTGCACTGAGAAGAAAGGAAGAGTCTAAGAGCTGAATTTTTCTTTTCATATCAATAGCAGAAATTGAGGAATGAACTGAGGTTATAGGTGCTTACCTGTTTCTCAAGTCTTCTCAATGTAACCCTCTGTTCAGCAGGCAAAGCAAAACATCAGTTCTGTTTCAGTATCTTTCCTGTTTCTTTCACTGAGCTGACAGTAACAGTATTTTCCAATTATACTCATGAACAAAAGCTTTTTTCTTTTCAGAAAAGTATTCTCGTTTCTCTTCCATGAGCACCTCCATGGGTTCAGCAATATCCTTTTTGAAAGGAGTAACTAACTCTGTGTACAATATTGCAGTCAAGAATGACAGAGTTATACAGCAAACTACATTTGTGATCGCTTAGAAGTGCATGCCACTTGTGTATGAAGCTTCTTGTCTTAATTGGGGTGAGTTCACAGACTGAAAGAAGTTCAAGCTCAAGTCTTCAGTGGCTTTTGTTGCAAAGATGCTTAAATTAGCAGGCTCATCACTTGATTTTGTGTTTGATAGTCTTTTGGGAGGGGTGATCAACAGAAAATACAGTACACCTTAGTAAAAGAAAGTACCATTAGGTTTAATGAGTGTGAGAAAGGCATAATATCATAGATTTTTGAAAGAATAATAGGCCTTCATGTATATATCTGGTTTATTCCCTTGTCCTACACTATAAAATGTTAACTGCTCAAGAGTTCTGTCTCAGGCAGAAGGATAACTGGTATCTGGCTTTTATAGAGAGAATTTTTTCATTTGTTTTTTTTCCTTTTGATATACAAGCTCCTAACCATGGCAAACATGCTCTACAGCATAACTAGCATAGTGGGAGCAAGCTGTTCATGTTTGATAACTCGGGAGTCTCTTAGCCTTTAAAATGTGTCAGCTTATTTTATGTAGAGTTTACATCAGATCTCACCTGACTACTGATAATATAAGCAAACACAGATATGCATATGAAGTCGGAAATTTGACTTCTGCTGTAGCTTGTGTCTGTGAAGTGTTATAATACCTTGTGGACTGCAATTTGGAGTATTTGTTGCTACTTCTTGATTTAAGGACATGAAAAAGAGAGGCTATGATCCAGTCTGCCTAAATCTTGCCTACAATAGGATTAGAATGCTTTAACCCTGCTGAATCCTAGACACTGATCCAGCCTGCTTACTTAGTAAGGCTATTAAATCCAGGAGGCTTTGAAATTGATTAGATGCCTCCCATGTAGTCTGAATGTTCCCTAGGCACTAACATTTTGTCAGCCTGTGAGCACAGAAGAGCCTTTCTTTCTGGGGAATTGAGCGACAAAAGGTATATTGCAATCTAAGACGAGGCAGAAAGGTACCAGAAGCAAGAAGCTCCAAATATTAGACTGTGTGATATGTCTGGCTTCATCTTCATCTTAAGGAGAGCGCTGGGAAGGCAGAAAGAGATGGGTTCTAAGTTTCTGCCCCTGGATATCAGCAATATGACAAGGACATGATTTAATGAGAAGCGCATAAATAAGTCCTCTCACAACTGAATGTTTTAAGTAATAACTTGGACTTGGGCTTTTCTAGCATTTTCTCTCCTTCAGTGCTCTGGACACAGTGACACAGTATTTGGTCACAGCTCTTGGTTGAGTAATCACTAGGCCAGTTTTCTGAGACATGACCTCAGCTCTGATCAGATAGCCTGGCATCCGAATCTTCACCTCTTTCACACATTTTTATTGCCAATGCAGTTCTGTGAAGTGCCACCACTCTGTGGACTGAGTGAATGGAGCAATG
Source organism: Donacobius atricapilla (assembly GCA_013397315.1). Taxonomy (NCBI): domain Eukaryota; kingdom Metazoa; phylum Chordata; class Aves; order Passeriformes; family Mimidae; genus Donacobius; species Donacobius atricapilla. The sequence goes on from WBMY01011116.1 coordinate 324,254, forward strand.
CAAAATTTTCCTTTAGTTTCCTGTGATCTCAGTTGAAAAGATTGTACACATCATTTAAGCAGACAGCATTGGTGATATCTGGAAATGTCTGAATTCCATAATTTGGCAGGAAAAAAGGGAAAATAGGTAAGCTAGGAAGACTGCATATACTTTTACAACTCTTCAAAGATATCTGACTCCATTGACTTGTAGAGAAGCTGGGCAAGCAAAATTGCCTTCCTTCACCAAACACATAAAACTGAGATGATGCAATACCCAAATTTGAGCAGGCTGGATAATACCCTGAAAAACAAAGTTCTGTGGCCAGATGGTTGAATGAAATGGCATGAGTCTCCTGCGGTATGAATATTGCGAATGGCAAAATTTCATGTCACCCTTGCCAAGGAGAAATTTTGTATAATGAACCTTATTGCTGGAGGGAGGAGTCACGTGTATAACCTTTTCTCAGACTCCACATGAACTCCTTCATCCAGAAGGTGCAACAGTCTATTTATTCCTTCTGCACTGTTTTTAATGTACAGTGCTGTCTAAGCAATACAGCTTGAAAGCAAATGAATTTGGTGAATCCAGATACATTTCTATATTTCACCACAAATAGTTTATCATGATGTCCAGGGGCAATAAGCGGCCTGACATAGTTTGATATATTACACTACCTCCACAAGCCAATGGAGTTTTTTAAATGTTATTCCTAGATAACTGCTAACCTAAGGTATAGAAGAGTATAAGCTTAAAAGTGTGAACAATTCACACATGGAGGGGGCTCTGAATTTTAGGAGGGTTGAGAAAGAAGGAGTAGTCATATTTGTTTGGGAGGGGGACGGGAGTGCTCTGTTTTTCCCTATTGAGCATCACATTTTTGCTTCTGTTTTAAGGAACTGAAAAAGTCAATGACATTTAATTGTACATACCTTATCAAATTTGACCTATTTGAAAAATCTCACGTTGACTTCACAAAATGTTTTCTCACAGAGGAGGGTTTGGTGAAAGCCTATCATAACCTACTGAAGAGAGTGTTCAGATTCCTTAGGAGTCCTTGAATATTTGCCAGGGTCACCAAATGCAGTCATTGTCTTGAGCTGAGCTCACAGATGCTGCTTTGCTTGTGTTCAAATAATCTTTAAATTATTAAGTATGGTGATCCTCCACATGCTGAGGAAGGGCTTCGTCCTTCCTGTTCTCCGCTCCCTTTGGATATGGGTGATCTTTTATCTGTGAATTGTTCTGTGATGTTAAAAACATTTACCTTTGTTGTCCAGTTAGCTGAATAATAGTTGCCCGTTTCCAAGAGCACATAAAGATTTTGAGTTTGTATCAATTTTTATGCAGTGAGATTCCAACCTGAGGACTTTAATGAAATCTCTTTTCTATCCTAGTTCCGTATAAAAATAGTGTTTTGCTTCTAAGAAGGGAGATGCAAATTAATTTAAGTTTATAATGCATAGCAACCTCTAACACTTAAAAAATCATTATACTGGGTATCTTTTTCAATGAGAAAAAAAGGACTAGGCTACTACTAATCTGCATATACCTTTCATTTTGTGGCCTTATTACTCTAACCTTTAACAGGGAGTTCCTGTATCTTCTTTGAGGTTTGGCCTTGTCATGACATTATGGAGAAGCTGTGCAAAAAATTCTGCTTTTAAGACATATCACTCTTGGTTGTACACTTTTTTTTCCTTAATGGTGGATATTAACTCAAAGGTTTTAACACTATGTTTTCAAGGCACTTAACCACTCTGGTATAAAATATTTGACATCCCCGTTAGCTCTTTATCATTTGTTAATGTAAGATTTGGCAGGCTATGTAGCCCAAGACTGAACTTTATGCCTCCTAAAGATTTTAATGTGTTTTTAGGGAGGTGGAATTGTCTTCTGATTACTGGATAAAATAAGTATTTTTCTAGACAATTAAAATTAATGTTTTTCTGATTTTTTGACTTTTTTATAAAGTACTGATGATGGTGCTATGAGCCTTTAAGTAATTCTCTGTGTGAGTTCATTTCATCCTTAACCTTTTGATTTATGATATAAATGTACTAAATTGACAGTCAGAGAAGAGTTATGAAAAAAAGTTCAATTAAAAGCCAAGTCACCTCTTCTCTGAAGACTTCTCAGGTTTGGCCAAGAGCTTTTCCAACCACAGAAGAAATCCCTTTCTACCGCTGAGGTTTAGGAGGAGGGTCAAGGAAGGCTGTTTGTTGAAACAGTGTTATAAACGACTGAGTCAGTTCGTTTTGGTGATCACCTAATCAGTGGACCTGGTTTCTCCCTCATACTTAGCCTCAAAGAAACCCTTCCCCATCACTTCTCTGGTTTTCTGCTCTGAGGTGGTCTGAGCCTGAGAGATGCCTGGGGAGATGCAGGGCTTTTCCAGCTCCACTAATACCTTGAGGTGTCTGGGGATCGGCTGTGTGGAAGCTCGTAGGACTGGGTTCTGCACACCCTGGCTGTGTGGTGCTGGATCAGGAGGCAGTATAAACGTGCCAAATAAGTCAGAACTAGGCTATATGTAAGTCAGGACAGCTTTGTAGCCTTATGTCAGATTCATGCCAACTGAATAAGGACAGGTGATATTAGCCTGATAAATGTTTATTTCTGTATATTTTCTTACCAGGATGAATGCTTTGTGTGCTTTATTCATTTATATATTGATATTTATAATTTGGGATTAACAGGAGCTGCAATGCAAAACTGTCAGGATTTATTGTTTATAGCATTTCATAACTAGGGTCTCTACTTTTATCTTAATTTTACAATTCTGACTAACGTGTAGTTCTTTCTTTCTCCCCAACAGCCATTCTGAGAAAGTATCCCTACCCAGAAACATTTATCCTTCCAATCTGAAATGAAACTTTTCCTTAAATATTGACTTTGTCAACAGTATGGGAGTTGTGAGTTCTGAACATCTCTACTGATGCTGTTGATAAAATTTATTTCCTTTAGGGATTCCATGTCACTGGTTTTAAAAGTCTAAGTGCCTTTTTGGAAAAAGGAGAAGGTACTGTTCTGCAAGAGCCTGAGAAATTCAGGGTGTTTGTTTTTTTCTTTTCTTCATTTAATAACTTATAGCCATCCTGTGGTAGAATTACAGAGACATGGCTCCAGCTGTGCTACTTAGCTTCTGTAAGCAGAATTAAAATTGCATATAAATGGTTTAATTGCCCTTCAGTTTTTAATATTACAAACTCAAGCTGTGACTTAATTTTTTTTAATCTGTAAATATAGAACCTACATTTATTAATGCTTTATGCATATTTGTTCTTACTTATGTTGTGGGTTGTGGGCAAAAATATAAGGTGTGCACCTCAAAAGACCTACTTTTGGTGGATGTAGCTCTTCAAAGCTGGTAATTGATACAATTTTCATACCTAGGGTGACTCACTGGATTTTGATTAATGTTTAAAAAGAAGCCAGCACTCATTAAATACAGAGTAACTGTTACCAAACTACTATAAATTAACCCTAATGGAGGTCATTGAATTTCATTTTACATATCAGCAACAGCTGATCTCTTCAGAGAGTTCCTATTCAGCAGTACCAAGAACCTGATTTTTTTAAAAATGCAACTGAGGGGTCAAATCTTAAATGTTTTTGGAAGTAGAGGCCACCTGCTGTCACTGGGAAATTATTAGATGTAGGCAAAATCTTGTATTATAATATGAGACATCATCTAATTTATTATCCATGATTTTGAGTAGAGTAGACTGGAGTTCATTGAGTAGATTGTTTCATTTTGAGTTCAAAGAAAGCTTTCTCCAGATCAAAAGGGGCAGTCAGGCTCATCCTTTATTGAAGGTGATCCTTCTGTGAAGGTCTAGATTAAGCAGATATTTTTCAGTCTCGGGTGAAAGACATTTTAGTTATTGCTATGAAGAAATAATGTGCACATGGCCATACTTACATATTTATTTTGACAGGAAATTATTCTGACTGCTTTTCTAGTTTAATTTTCTCCTGAAGGGAAGGAAGGAGACAAACATCTACATTTTCTCTCTTTTAATGTTCCCTTAAAGTTGAATGAGTATTCAACCGTGGAACTTCATATTGCTAAATCAGCAAAAACCTGTTCAAAGTCTATGAAACTATGAATTTCTGTCATTTCATAGCCCAGAAGATATTATTATTCTTTTAGCATAATGGATAGAATGTGATTGCTTATGCTAAATATCCTAGACATCAGCCAGATGCCGTCACAGACTTCACAAAGTGCCGTAGTGAGCATAATATACTGCTTCTATAATGGAAAAGCATATGTTTTTCATTTTTATTGCTGGATGAGGAAAGTGTATTTAGCTCATCCTATTCTGTTTGGATACTGAGATAAAAGCATAGGCATTTTTCATGGAAAGAGGCAAACACCTGAATGAATTATGGCAATGTAGTGATTGGAGTTTTCTATTTATAGTTCAACAGTGGCCCTAAGGACTCAGTAAGCTCCTCTCAGGGAATCATACCTTTTGCTTACAGTATCATTCAATTTTTCATCTCCATATCTTTATTAAAATATAGAGTGGTAGCACACTCCTCCTGTCAAAATGCTATTCAAATGAGTTGGATAGCTGTTAAAATAGAAGACTCTTCAACAAAAATGTAGCTGCTGTTATTTATAATATGATTTGCAATTGCAGGCTAAGGCTCATTCATGTCACATACATCAAAGGAATGGTGGCAGAATGGAAATTCAATGTAGTCAGACAGTGCTGTCTTACTTCTATGATCTGTGTTGACTTTCCCTCTTTTTCCTTTCTTCCTTTTCCCTCTTTTTTCCCCTTCCTATCTTTGCTGTGCTTTCAGAAACAAGGGATTACAGGTGAGGTTTTCTGAAAATAAAACTGCTAACAGTGTCTCCTTGCTAGACCTGTATGTTATTTAGTAGCTTAGAAAAGACTCTAAAGTACATGCAGCATTAATTTTACTTCTTATTCTAAATCACCACTTAGGTGATGGACAAGCTTCTTATCCTAAAACTACATCTCTCTGCAGAAACCTAGGACCATAAAAGCAATAAAACCATGAGAAACTGATGCTTAAGAGGGGACCATCATTCCTTATCCTTGGAGATAGTTTTAAAGCCTTCATCACACTGCAAGAAGCACTGCTGTGCTTGTGCTGTGCTTCTCTCAATTGCTCTCTTTATGCTAAAACTCTGCAATGAAAATCATCTCCAGTGCTTTCAGTGAGGAGAATGTAACTCCCAATAAGTGATTCCTAACAAAATGCAATGCTCAAGTGATTGGACAAAAGTCTTTTGTTCCAAATAAGGGCTCTTCAGATGTAGTCCAGTTTGAGTAAACACAGTTCTGTCTGTCATCCTCGTTCTACACTCTGGACACTGTTCATCCAATTCGTGTTTATGACAGAAGATTAGCAGATCAAACCAAAGATCTGCACAGACACACACAGAGAATATTTTAGATTGTAAACCACCCAGGAGCAGTTGTTTTCTGATCTTGATATGAAGTCTAGTTTGATGACACTAAATTTGCAAAGAAGAAAAAATAAATGAACAATAAACATCATTCTTGTTTTATTTTCATCTGAAGACATTTCCCAAGTGAATATGCTTTTGGCTTAAATAGAAATGTCAAATAGTGTTAGGACAATTCACTTATCAGACTCTTCAACAAGGCAACATTTTTCTTTGTTCTCAGTTCCTCTTTGGAGATCTCCTTGTGTTTAATTGCATTCATAGAACACTGCCCAAAGCTCTTAATTTAACAAACTTAGTCTAAACCAGGTAGCAGCTCTCAGCCTCTAGGTAATGAAATGTTTCGTGGCACAACATTAGCCTGTGTTATATATGAGGGCATGGCTGATATGCAGCTCCTTGCTGGGTAGACTCAGGCGATGCAATCGCCCTGAAGAGCAAATGTACTCCTTCCAGATCGTATACGCTTCCACATTTCTACATCAGGTCTGTAGGAGCTCATGTATTTCATAAAGTGAGATGCCTTGATTATGCTTAAGTGTTGCACTTGAGGTTTGGATGAAGTGACAATCAAAGGCAGCTTGCAGGGTTTGGGGCGCTCTCTGGTATTTTTAAATATCCATGACAAGCACTTCTGGTAAGTGATTGCACTTTACCATACAAGAAATTTCTACTTAAAATGATCGTAAGCCAAAGGATATCTAGGAAAACATGCTGGTTTAAGGTACTGTCACACACTGAACTTGTCAAAGAGTGCACTAATGCCAAAGGCAATTTTGCAAGTAGTAAGGTGCACAGAACATGCTACAGCAAGCTGATTGTAAGGAATGCTTGATATTTGCAAACACCTATTTTAAGCTGACTGCCATCTTATTATGCATTATATGTGAAGCATCCTGGATTTTCCCAGAAGAGGTAAAATTTCACTATCAAAATAACTGGCAAATATACTATGTAATTATGCTGTAAATATAGTCTTTATTAAAAAGTGACCAGGTAAGATTAAAAATCTTTAGCAAAGGAAGCAGCAGGGCACCACAACTATAAAGGGAAAAAAAAACCAAAAAAAAAGAATAAATTTATAGCTAAATCTCCCTTTGAGTGCAAATACTGAGTTTGGGTCCTGATTACTGAAAAAGTTTCTTCCTACTGATATGATGCAGCAGTTGCTGAGTGTGTCTGAGTACCATGTTAAGGAAATGTCTGAGAGAACAAAGTTTCATCCTGAAATGCTCATTCCTTGGGGCAGAATTCTCTGATTCAGAATGTGCTATGTTTGATTAAATCTTCCACAAAACCAAAGCAGAGTTCAAAAGAGGACCATCTATTTCCCTGATGGCATCAGCAGTGTCTGATGGAAAAGTCTCTTTCACCAAGCAGCTGCAAGGCTCAGGGGAATTCTGGTTCTCTGGAAAAACAGAAACATTTGCATTTAGTCTCATTTTGACCAAAATGAGACTCGATAGCAACAGGAAAAAATATCCCTTTCCTCCCATCAGAAAATCCTACTTATCAACAGCTCTGTCTGCGTCTCATGCTGGAGATGACATACCTGTGATGTCCAGAGGTTGGGTTGCAGGGAATTTCCAAAGTGGAGCTGGAATCCATGTCAAGCCTGTAGCTGAAGTCCAACCATGCCACCCCCTGTTACTTGTGAAAGGCTTGCTTATTTCTTTCACAAGGCTTTTTCTTGTGAAGGGAGCAGTGGTTAGCACATTGAAGGCTTTGACTGACACAGTAATAGGAACTAGAGTTGGTAGGAAATAGACACTTCAAATCTGTGCATAATTCCAACATTTGGAGCGTAGGTTGGTGGCAGATTTGTGCTCATGTGAAATGGGAAGAAACCCCAAATTTCAGGTTCTTATGAAAGAGACATTCCTTTCTCTTCTCATTATCTCCAGTACAAGTGCTGATAGTTTGGGGGTTTTTTTCATTAATGCAACATCCATATAAAATTTAAAAATTACAAGAGCTGTAGGCATCTAATTAGTATTAAAGTTTAATAGCTTAAAAACATGAATTAAGTATACTATCAAAATTTGACTTTTGATTTTCTTCCATTGAAGAGCAACATTGACAGTCAACATAATTGCACAAAACTGATAAATTTCTTATAGGTACATTTTTGAAGGAAAACTGTGTTGCTTCATCATAACAAATATTTTCTTGGCAGTTGAGAGCCAACTTGTCAACTACTCTAATTCTAAAAGTGATATTGCTTGTTGTTTAGTTTTGTATTTGTCCAAGGCTTCCATTTGATATACATAGTGTTTTATTCAAAGATCATTTAAAAATCTAAATAAATGCATTTATGGGTAGATATTTGTCAAGAAACTGAATGCTAGAACAAGTATTAGCAAGCCCTGTGATTTCTGTCAGGTAGCAAATAATTGATGTATCCTTAATGTGACTAATGCTTGTAAAAATGCATGTTTGCAATGTCAACTTGGATCTTCCTTTTACTTCTTCAACAAGGATTTGTGTAACAGACACATCTCTGTGAAAAAAAGTCTGCTACGGGTGCAGTAAATATGCACAGCAAAAAAAGTGATTGTAATACAATTATTAACAAAGATAAAGCCATAAAATCTGGACTACCACTAATGCACAACCTCATAAGTAAAGGATTCCTACTCCTTTTTTAGAACATGATGGAACTGAGAGAAGGAAAGATGTGGAGGACCATATGGAAGTGGAAATGAAAAATAACGGAAGGGAATAAACAAGAAATTCTTGATGATATGGCAGTCAGGTTGGGTCACTTCCCTTCTGAGGAGGGCCAAAAGGACTGCAACTGGAGAGGATGGATAAGAGGCAGTGGCAGAAAGTTTGTACCACAAAACAAGAAGCAGTCTACTCCAGTCAAATTCTTGCGCTATAGTATGGCACTCTGTAACTCTAAAATCACTTTGACAAAAAAGAGCACCCATTTCCATCTGGGAGAGGATAAAAAAAATAAAAAACCCATCCTAACAGATGTGTGTCCTGAGAGTTCTTTGATTCTTAAGCATACATGGTGCGTGCTCATGCCTATGTTCTGTGCCTGGTGCCAGCTTTTATCTCACTCATCATGGGCTCTTTCTCTTTCTACCACTCCAGGGTAGACGTGCCCGAATAGAACAATGCTAAATAGTACTCAACTTAAAGACAAGTGCCAAATATACATTTATACTAAGGACTCTATCACAGCCTGACAGTTCATTAATATGTAGGGGAATGTATATACACTAGCCTTGGCATCTTTCTTTTTTTTTTTCCTTTTTTTTCTTTTCTTTTTTTTCTTTTTTTTTGTCTAAAGAAACTCAGCATTAGAATTTCTCATCACAGCAGCAGCATTCTCTGATTTAATTTATTCTAAAGCATTATTTACTTTCTAACAGACAGTCTGACAAAATTCCTTCCAAGTTGCAAACATCTGCAATTTGTTCAGGGACCAAGGTCAATGAAAGCCAATGCACAGTGATCATTTAGCCCTACATAGTGTTTTCTGGCTGGAGTCCTCCACTGCTGGGATTTCCTTTTACCTTTCTGATGTTCTTACCCACCATACAGAAGTTTCCACTAGCTAGGGTGTAATCACCTTCAGATGCATTCCTGTGAGGTCTATGATCACCTAGTCCAACACCAGACAGATTTTACCTGCTCAGGGTTTGCAGACAGCATGGTTGCAGCATGCCTGCACCAGCCTTTGCACTCAGGTAGCTTGATTACCCTGGGCGCAGCACCAGGGCAGTCCAGTGGTAGGGGAAGATCTCTTGATGCTATTCTTCCATTGTGCTTTTCTCCCCAGGAGAGTAGTGCAGATAGAGGGAGGGTTGGAGATGGAGCAGAGTGGGAAAATTCATCCCTCTGGGAGCCTGACAACCAAAAAACAAAACCAAAAAAACCCCCAAACGAACAACTACCCACTGCCCTGAAAAAATACCACAAAAAGGAAAAGAAAATGCAGCAAAGTGTAGGGTGGATTTGCTCAAGATTTTTTGAATTCTGCAGATGAAATGCTGTAGATGTCTGCACTGAGTCAGACAGCCAGACCTAGAGGCATTTGGGAATTATGTGTGTGGTCAGGCGCAGATCTCTTGCCTCCAGGGGAGGTCTTTGACCTGGAAGTGCCCTGGGAGCCTTGATATTGCCACATTAGAAGGCAGCTGTACTGGAGTCTTCACAAACATTTGGAATAAGGTTTTTAAATTACACCTTTTAAGTATTCTCTTTCTAGTCTCATTTCTAATTATTTCACTAATCATTTATTCCAAATTTTCAGGAAGTATATCAGCCTTGCCTTTTTCCTTTGCTCCTTCTTCAGCTTCCAAGGAATGGAGTGAAATTCTTTGAAAGCACTGTTGTAAAATAATATGCCTGAATAGATACAGGGCTGTTGTTTAGCATAGGTGAAGATCTTGCACCACAAAGATGACTGAAATAAGAATGTGTGACTAGTTTGACCAATGCAGTGAAACTGCACTATTCGTATATCAAATACTGCAAATAATTTAATGATTAATCCACAGAAGAAAAAAATACCTCTAATGTATTTGAATTCTAAGCTGTAGGGAATTACAATCTGTTTTCAGGTATTTTGTAATGTGTACATGGGTGTAAAAATTGTACGGTAAAATTATTCAGTCACTCATAATCACAGTCAAGAAAAATACCTTCCTCAAGAAGAGTAAGTGCAAGAATAACATTAATCTTACGGAAGGGTTGAATCACTGAACCTAGAAACCAGCTCAGTAAACTCGGGTGATGGAAGGCAGCCACTGTTCTTTGGCACCAAAATGCTTCCAGATTGCATCAAATTATCAGAATTCTTCAGAGAGCTGGGAGGATGGCAGTGACCCTCAAGCCATTCTACACACAAAGTTCCAAAGCTTCTCATGTTTCTTATGATCAGCTTCTGATTTCCTCTCACCTACCACACAGGAGGAAAAAAGTACAAAAAAAAAAAAAAGTCAAAATAGGTTATGTGCTTTTCCTTTATGATAAATTTAATTTTGTATTCCTCATTGCCTTTCAGTTTCTGTTATCAATATTTACTGCCCAACTCTCATTTTTTATTAAATATCATTTATGCTGAAACTGGGTTAGTGGTAGGACTATCTATGCATGAATATTTTGTCAAATTGAAAATTGCTGAGGCAGCTTTCAGAGTAAATTCGAATTCATTACCAATAAAGCTGCCCTGATTACAGTTTTATTTTGTGATGGTTTCTGCATTTGTACTAGATATGGGGCTAGCCTGAGTGCCACATATTTTCACAGTATAGATTGGGCCTTAGCATGTGTTGATTTCAATTGTTTGATCGTATCCATTTGGTCAAATTTGTGCACATTGACAGCATATCTCCTTCCAGGTTCCCAAAGTCCATATTTACTGGCATTCAACTGTTATTTTACTCCCTGTTGCAAAAACTTACCTTGCTGGCTTTAATACAGTGGCACAGTATGTGCACAGGAGGAATTTCAAGGAAAGGTATGCAGAAAATATCTAGATGATAGAAGTCCTGTGAGTCAGAAGTGAAATGGGAGAGATGTGTGCAAGACAGGGGGGCATCTCAGTACCTGAGGTTGTGAGGATGGCTGGTAAGCCAAGGTGAATGCCACATCTCTTGTTTTCACGTCTTGTCCTCAAGCATCCGTAACTGCTGGAACTGATCATCTAACTCAGATCAAATATTTAGGTAGCCCATGCTCTGTTGTCAAACCAGTTCAGTTTCATGCTCCCTCTTAGCTATTTGCATTTATCTACCTGTTGTCTTGGTTAGCAAAGACAGGTATCTGCCAGGGAGGACAAGACCTCCCTTTGGAATAGAGAATTCAAACCCCCTCCCTCCGAATAATTAAAACCTTGATATTAAGTCGGCTCTCAGGCAAAGATATAGGGATAGGAATAACAGCTCTTTACTGGTATGTACAACAAGGCAAACAAGAACAACTACAGCATTAATGATAAACAAAACAAGGAACCTCGAGGGAGCTTTTGTTTCACAAAGCCGGGGACAGTCTTGTCTCGGTGCAGGGCTCCAAGAGCGCCACGCTGGAACAGTGGAAAATCCCGGGCTGGTGGGTGGGATGTACCAGAAGCTCCACGGTGGTAGCTGGAACTGCAGGGATGTCCTGGCAGGGCCGGGCAGTGCAGGGACACAGCGTATCCAAAGCGGTGCCGAAGGAAAGCGGCGGTGGGACGGGGTCGGCTCAGCTCCAGGAGGGCAGGAAGAGGTGAGCGTGGAGTTCCTGGGCACACAAGGAGATGATGGGAGATTTCCTCAGGAACGGACCCGGTGATGGCAGTGAGAAACTCTTCCTGCAGCAAGAGAAACCTGACCCTTCTCTCTCCGATGCCAAGAGCAAGAGAGAGAAACTGTCCCCACGCCAGCCCTTTTTCCTCCCAAAACCTTTTTCCCTCGGAGAGAAAAAACTCTCAGAGAACAAAAAAAAGGGTGTAGCCTGGTGCTATGCTTTCCTAGCCACTTGTATTGTTTTGGTCAAGCACCCATAAGTACCCAGCAATTAGTCTCCTAGCGACTTTGTGGGAAAAAATTCTATGGGGAAAAAGGAAAACCAAATCTAACCCCCAACACCTGTATTCCCTGCTCTGCCTTGGGTGGCAAGCTTCCTGTCCCTCCTCCCAGCTGTGACATACCTAATGCAGGATGTTAAGTGTATTTAGTCCCCTCAAGGCATGCCTACAGGAGGAGTGATGATGACTGGTGTTGAAATATGTGTTCCACTACCTGAACCATGGTCCCCTTCCAAGTCTCCCTGGCTCTCTGTGTCTCAAGACACAGGGCAGAGTAATGGGAGCTGAAGTTAAAATGGCTTTTCAGCTCATCAGTGGTAGAGGCATAGGTGTCTGGGGAGTATTCCTGACCTAGGAGTATTGGAAGCTGGACAGCAGGTGGGTGACAGCTCAAGATGTCAGTGGGATGTCCTTGTAAGACATCAGGAGCTGGATACCAGGTTGCACTGGCTGTGTACATACTCATAATGAAGCAAGGCCAAAGCATCAGCATGTGATGGCCCTCACCATTAGCCTCATCCCCGAGAGCTTTGGCCTGGGCCAGCTGTCACTCCCAGACAAGATCAAGGACAGGCATTGATGGGACTGGTCACTAGAGCAATACCAAAGGACAGCTGACTTATAGGTAAGGTCTCAGACCACATTGTTTTCTAGAACAAATGTAGCCACAGGTTCTCCAAAATGAAAGAAGAAAGTGTTCCTAGACCTCCTAGCACTGATCACTCAGTCATGCTCTCACACTGTGCAGTGATGATACAGAGCTGACTGTTATGAGATGACCGTGCAGTGTCTTTGATTTTCTCTGTGAATACTTCTTTCCAGATTATTGGCCCGACCAAAGCTTCTAACGGTGTGGAAACACATGAGTCACTGTTACTTACCTGGGTCAATAGATAATGGGACCCCCTGTTTAGCAAATGTATTATTGAAGAAGCTTTTGGTTATAGATTTTTCACAGATCTATGATTTCTGTGAAAATATAGTTATGGAGAACAGCTTCTTTAAAAGAAAGCCTTTCTCCTCATTAGACTATAACAAAAAGGAAGGAAGAGGTCAAAAAGGCAAAATTCAACATCTATTGTTTTCCCTGAATGTACCATTTTTCTCATAGAATTAAATAGCTTTCTCTCTCACCCTTGATCCTCTGTGTCCCTTCAAGATCTCCTGAGCCTGACCTTTTAACTTCTTTTGGGACTTGTATTTGAGGAGTACCTACCAAAATAATGTCAGGGTTGCAGTTACAAAAATACTCATGCAGTCTAGCTGCATGATTCTCAAAATAAGCTCTGAGGAGTCATCATCTTGGTTATCAGTGCAATTGAGACTAGCTGAAGACATTAACTTCTGAATTGTACAGGCAAAAGATGCATGTAGATCTAAATTGTTCTTTAAATGTTGACACAATAACTCCCAATCTATCAACTCCCAATTTAGCAAGATTTTTTGTATCACATATGCTAAAATATTCATAAAGTCGAAGAAGTAAAAGTATAATCCTTTACTTTTGTTTCTCAGCAGGGCTTGGGTTTTTTTCTTGGGGTCTGGGGTTTTTTTGGTTGGTTAGTTGGTTGGTACTTGAACTGCCATGCAACCTTTTCTAATTCTCATCCCCTCCCTCATTAACTCCTTCATTCCACTACTAAAGTTAGTCTGTTCATACTGAGTTTAATCTTCAGGTGAAGTTTTCCTGACTCTTCAAATTCTGTGGACTCTCTGAGCCAAATGCTGGGCCAGCAGACAGATGCAGGGTTGCTGAGAAGCAGCCTACACTGCTCCACATAAGACTGTCCCAGGAGTATCAAGTAGTCTCCAGAGGTTACCTCATGGGCACAGCTAGGCTGCAGTCTTGTGACTTAGCAGTAAAATGTTACCTGGCAACTATCCTGTCAGGCATACCTTTTATTAATTGCAGGCTATATCTCCCAAACTGGAGCTTCACTTGAGCTGTTTTCAAGCCACATATAGCTGAGCAATTTCGGCTTGGTGGTTCTGAAGTGAGACACATTGCATAAGGCATGCACGCTAATATGTGTGGGAGAAAGCGTGAAATGGTGCATACATTGAATTTTGTTGTATTAGGGTGCTGCTTATGATGAAATCTTGTCTGAGAATAACTGATACTACAAGGTCTCCCAAACCTAGGTTTTGGGTGCTTGATACATCTTCAAGTTGGTTGAGAGAAAAGCTAATCTGGTTTATAAATTTATAGCAGTACTTCCATTGTCTTGATTATAGAATGATTTTGCAGTCAAACTGCTGTTTTCTTTCCTTTTCTGTTTTTCCTCCTCCCCCTCTACTCTGATCAAGATTTCAGTCACTAAAATTATGACAAGGCTTCCCAGAAATTGATATGTCTGTTTCAGATTCAGATTTTGGCCTATAAATAGAATAAAGGATAACATTGAACATAATGAAGAGTGCACATAACATCACGTATTTAATATGGTAATGGTGCTGCAAATGGGTAATTGAGGATTGGTAACATGAATCATTTACAAATGTGTTCTCAATTCTATGAATATTCTTATGGGCTCTATATAGAGTCAGTGCCAATTAACAGGGACACCTGAGCTCCAAGACAAATGTGTCTGTAGGTATCTAGGACACGAACATTTTTCAAGTTAAATCTTCCTCATTTAATGACTGCTAGATTAGGAGATAAGCTGTTCCTTGTGGATAGCTACACTGGGCAAGTTATTTGCTATCATGTCTAGTAGTAAATCTGACTGATCAGCCATGGGAATCTGATTTACTTGCTTATTTATTTATGAGTACTGGACTCTTTAACTCTAGATGAAGCTGAAGGAACTCAGCCACTGTGAACATCTAGCTTAAATTAATACAGACAGTCTCACGTGAGAAAGCTGGGGTTGTGTATTCAGTCCCAGACTGAAAATACCTGACATAGTTCAGGTCTCTTTACATAGTGTGTAGAGAGGTATAGGGAAGCAAACTACCTGTGCACTCCACATAGAAATTTCAGGTTTTCTTCTCAGAAAATATTTATATCTCTGCCTGGGAGGCTAAGCCAAAAATTCCTCTATGATTAAATAGTAAGAGCTCCTGTTGGCAAAGCTGTCAAATGTGTGTTAATATATGGTGCTCTGGTGGAGTTATTTAGGCTTTTGCTACTCACTAAACTGCAAAAGATTTGTTTCTCAGTGGTCAGATGTCACCTTTGATCCAGTAAGATTTAGTTTAAAGACCTTTTCCTCTGTTCTTTGGCAAGCAATCAAATCCAGCTTTCTTTCATGGTCTTCTGAGAAACACATCAAGATTATCTGGATTTCTAGTGCTTCACATTTTCCATTGTATTTATTGAACCCCACAGATTCCAACTTGTTCTGCAAAAGTATATGAGGAGCTGGAACTTCATGTTGTGGTAAGAAAAAAAGTCAATTTTAAGTAAAGTATAAAAAACTGGCAATTAGGAGGTATTTCTTGCTAAAAGCCAGTGGAAATTCTCCAAGGTTCTGCTTCTTGATCAAATGAGCTGAACTGAATATATTAAATGGTGTGGGATATGGGTTACAGCACTACTTTGCTCAGAAATTTGGAAGAGGACCTCAAAATATCATGCCTTTTTCTCGCCTGTCTTGTCCCTTGATGCAGTATTCCATCATTCCACAGTGTGTTTTGGTTATCTTAAGGCAAAATGAAAAGTGGGGCAGTCTATGGCCAATGTATTTGACCTTACTACTTCTGCAGTAGTTGAGTCTCCTCCTACCCAGGACTACTCCAGTTGGATTGTCAAATTCCCCTTCTGCTCACTGCCTTTCTGAAAGGGTTCAAATTCAGTGTCTCCATTTTAGCACATTTTAAGCAGTAGTTTTAGTTTTCAAATGCTTTCTTTCCTTTGTGAAGCCTTGTCCTTTTACACTCTGATGTTTCACCTTCTAATCCTAGCAATGTAAACTCTTTGTGTCCTGAATGTTTTGACTGTCCATCCATAGACCAAAATGTGACTGGAATTTATTAAAATTACTTTGTTCTTCCTGGAGGCTTTTGGAAAACCTGGCTGGGAACTTGGAAAAAGGAGTTGATCCAAAAAGCAAGCTTTAAAGGGAATAGAGAAGTCTCTGTGAATGTATGGTTATACACTGATTATCTGTTTATTCAGCAAAATCATCACATTATGTGTGATAGAGTTGGCAGCATGTTCATTTTCTTTACAGGGTCTACAGAATCCTCTCTTCTGACCCACACATTGAAGGTGGTAGATACAAACACAGGAAAAGTGAAGAAACTAGTGTAGAAACCAATGTATTTCCTTGGCTGGCGTTATGTTTCTGGATAATGAATGACTTAAAATTGTTGGGAGATGTAGCGGAGCTTATTTACAGCTCTATTGATTTTTGTTATCATGAGTACCATTATTGCCTTTCCAGCCTTAGATGAATGATCAGTAACTTACACAAATGAAAGCAGCATATGTTTGTGTTCAGGGAAGGAAGAGAGCTAGTGCAAGATGTATGACCACTGACAATTAGAATGAAACTTTTAAACATTTCTTATTAAAATTATATACCCAATTTGTAAGTTCAGCTATTGACGTAGATTCTGTTATTCATTTAAGCAGCAGAAAAGAAAAAACAGTGTAAATAAATGAGGCCAGAGATATGAGATGATACAAGCCTGGAGTGGGGTGTTAGAGACCTGAGGACTATTTCCAACTCTGCCAGCATTTGATCTGATGCCAGACTGTTTGAATTTTTTCTCATTGCACTTTTTTTCTGCCATGTACAAGTCCTTTTGGAGCATAGTTTACTTAATACAGTTTTGAAAAACTGGTAAAATGGATCCCAGTTCCTGTTCAACATGGGTTAAAATAATACAAAATTAAAATCCCACACCTATTACTGAAATTTATCTTACAGCACTAGATCAAGATGGAAAGACAGAGTTCGACTACAATTAATAGATACATACTACATATGGCAACCACTCTAATTAATCTGGCACAATGTTTAAATGTTTCCATTGAATCACTTTTAAAAGGACTTGTCAAGAAGCTGAATCCACCAATTGTTTTGGGACTGCAGTAGTTCTTTCATTTAGTGTTAGCATGGCACTCTTTTTCCAAATGCACCCCGCCACAATATTATCCAAATGTGTTTATCTGCCTTGCATCTGAGATGAGCCAATAGTGCACTGGTTAGAGACAGAGCTCCTTCTGGACAAGCTACCTTCTTAAAATGAGATTTTCATGGTCTTAACTTCTGTTCAAATGGCAAGTTTATTTGTAAAGCACAGGGTAAAAGAAAAACCAAAACTGTTTCTGAGAAAGAGATGAACATAGGGGAAAAAACCAAAATTAATCATTCTTAACTATAGAAATAGCATTATCAAAGTTACTTTAGAGTAGAAATTAGTTGTTTAATTTAGAGTATAAAATGTATTTATGTGATTTATGCTTGATTAATTACTGAATTTTTAGATTAGAAAATTATATCACATAAAACATAGGGAATGAGGATCATTTACCTGGAAAACCATGTACAATCAACTTGGAGCATTTCTTGTTCTGAATGGGCATTGATATGAAGTAATAAACAACTAATGGTCTTTGAGACAGACACATGAGGAACACTATCTTTCTTTTTTTCTCATTCCTGCTGTAGAATAATTTATTTTAGGCTTACAATATATCCTGTACTTTTTAGAGCTAACTTTGTTTGCAGAGCATGGAACCACTTCTCCACTCGGTGATTTGAACCCATGGGAAGCACAATCACACATTTTTCTTTCCAGGCAACATAGCACACAATCACAGAATTGAATCATGGAATCGTTAAGAATGGAAAAGACCTCCAAAATCATTAAGTCCAACCTTTGGCCAAATTAATAGACACAAACACCCCAAAATACTTGATGTATCTTTTAAGAAACACACTTGGGTTAGATTTCTTGGATTCACAGTTGTATTTGGCAACTTTTCTGTTTTTAATTTATTTCAGTTGGTGGAGCCTTTTTCCTGCTCCAACCCTCATGAAAGCATAGTGTTTATCCTTACCTTTTTCTGTACAAGGAGACAGAGCCGTGGCAGCACCCTTGCTCACAATGACACAGCAAATACAAATCTAAGATTCAACCCCAAGCCTGCTCCATTCCACAGATGGCTGTAATTATTAAAATACAGATTAACTAAAATGATTAGAAAAGCAGTGTTATCCATGACTAAGAATCAGAGTAGGAGGGTGGAGAATGAAGGGCCAACATAACCATGCAGTGAAAGGAGGAAAGTCCCCATGCAGATGATGTGTTTAAGTCTATTGTAGGCAGGTCTCCTGTCAGTAAAGCACATGCTTAAGGTTATGTGGTGCAGAACATTCAGGTGTTTGTGAACAGCCACTCTCCAAAGTGCCTGTTGGCTTCTTCCAAAAGTGCAGTGTTCTGAATAATCCCAGGACACTAAGTGCCATCAAGATATAACACAAAATTACTGTTCAAGGCCAGGCTGGATGGAGCTCTGTGCAACCTGGTCTAGTGGAAGTTGTCCCTGCCCATGGCTGGGGGATTGGAACTAGATGATCTTTATGGTTCCTCCCAACCCAAGCCACTCTATGATTCTATGAAAATTGGGTCAAGTAAGGACACAAGTAAAGTGCACCAAAAATGCCCTGTAAATAAGTAATACTTGATCACAAAGGAATTCAACAATTAAGATGGACCTATGGAAAGGGAAAAGATTAAAATTTTTTGAAAGGCATGGGAATGCAGCATTAAGCTCAGGCTGCCTGGTGTTTCCATTCTGAGGCCAGGTTTCTCACATAAAACTTTGGAATGCAAATTGACAGAAGAGTTCTGGAAAAAAAAAGCAGCAGAGTCAGGAAAAAAAGCATGGGAAGAGTAGTGCTTTTATTCTTCAAAAGGCTTCATTTAGTGTTTTGCTGTAAGAGAACAAGGCTTTGTTTCAGTCTCTCCCTTGTATGTAGTAATTTTAGTATTACTCATAAATGTTCTTTTCACCAATTCAGAGCACTAGGAACTATGTCCAACACTGGGTTATTGCTGTCTAGGCTATTTTACTAAAAATTTCATGCACAAAAGAATTGCACTGGGTGCTAGGCTGTGATAAAACCAATTCCCAGTTATGGGTAACAAATAGTAAAGGAGAATGCTTACAATATTTTTTTTTTTTAATAGAAACCATTAAATCAGGTATTTACTCATTTTCTCATTGGAGGCCACTCAGAATTGTAGTGACTCACGAATGGATTATGCAATAAAGTACAGGATGATATAAAAATGACAAAACTATAGATTGAACTGAGAGAAAACTATACCTTTGTTCTTTTGGGAGCAATAGGGCTTTGGGGTCAGGGGACCTTTTGTGTCTATTCCTTATTGGAATTTCAAAAGGTGGGTCTGGGAAAAATGTAACGTTATTACAGGCTACTTAGCAAAAAAATTAAAATAAAATAATTGGTACATATGACAATGAATGCCTTGAGTGGTCTCTGTAATTAGCTGTTGCTGGCTGACGGCAATCGCTCCCCAGGTTACTGACTTCTGAACTCTTTGGAGAGAAGCTGTGCCCTAAGCACTGTGTCATAATAAAGACATGCTAGGAACTTGTGGGTTGCCTTGCTCTGGCCTGCTTCCTTTGATCACAAACTGCCTCTTCCTCCTCTTGGCTCCTTATCTTGCCTTGTGCAAGTGTTAATAGATCCATTGCTGCCTTACCTCATTTATCCAGGCTCTGCTCCTTTTTTGGGATATTCCTTCCCTCTTAAGTTTTGTGAACAGCAGGTTTTGGCCTGACAGCTGACTGAGTTCCTAAACTTGGTTTGTATACTGAGCTTATGGACTCTAACAGGCTCACTTTGTCATTGTATTGGTCACTTTTTCCCCTCATTCATTCTAGGCTTATTCTGCATTTTTCTCCCATTTGTTTTATCAGCACTTGAGACAGCATTTCCAGCTGAACACTTCAGCAAGTGTCAAGCCAGGCAGGCTGTGGATTTCTCCATCTCCTGCTGCACAGAAGGCACATCAGTATGGCATTAGAGTGCAGGTTCAGATTACAGCACATGTTATTCAAAGCACTAATACAGTTAATATTCTTTTCCTATATACAATACTTAAACCTCCAGCCCATAGCACAAATCAGATGAAAGTGATAGTGTGACAGAAGATTGCTCCACTTTGCTACAATTTCCATTCTGCATTAGTAAAAAACTGTTGATTAATAATTCTATCTTGTTTCCAGAGATGCCTCTTCTCAGAAGGAACCCGGCATGTAGTTATACATTTGAAGATGTTCCCATGAATATTGCTTACAGGAAGATGCCTTCAGGACATTCATGGTGGAAAGGAGATTATCTATGTTCTGTGTCTATATTAGCTTTCTGAATGATCCTCACTCTTGCTTAGGTTCTCTTTTGGCTATTGCAAGTGGTTTACGTGCTTCATGCTCTGAACTAGAAGCAGGCAGTCCCAAGGAAACAAAAATGCTTTTCTTCCAGTAAAGTAACCTGCACAATTTCAGGGCTTACAGAATGTGAATATGAAATCTAAAAGGCTGCCAAAGATGCTAGGGAAGGTTTGGTCTGTTAATACAATATAAATATACTTTTTAAATATAGCAATTAACACAAGGAAAATTGGAAATTTCAAAAGTGGTGTGAAGAGAAATAAGCATTTCCCCTGTGCATCAGAAGGAGCCATATAGACACTCAGGAGAATCTGCCTAGTAATACTTTCTTTTCTCTCTAAGTAGTAGCAGTAAAAGAATTTAAAAAGTAGCAAATAAAAAAAAATTTAATGTTATACCAATGTAATTTACCATCAATATAGTCTGTTCTGCACTTGGTGCATGGATTCACATCCTACTGAATGTTACAAAAACATACCTGAGAGAGGATCTAGACTTCCTCTTTGTTTTTTCTTATTTGCTTTAGAAGCACAGGTTTAATTTAAACAAGTTGTTGATGATAAGAGTTAACTGGAGTAATGGAGTAGCAGATAATGGAGCCTTGTCTCTAGGTGATCACTGAACAGCCTCACAGTGCCCTGGTGTCACACAAACTGGTAACTGGCCTGAAGTAATTGATCTTGGCTCTATTCATCTTTCCTCACCCATGATAAAGGGGCACCTCCTTCCCCAGCACTGAGCGTGTTCCATCATCAATACCTGACTGCTCCTTCTCAGCTGTGTCCCAGTTCCTGCTGGGTATGTTGGCTGTGGGTTGACCTGGACCATGGATTTCAGTGTTCTGATTCCCTTGGCTGAATGGCTGACCAGGGCAGTCGCAGCAAGACTGGAGGGCATTGAACAGAACATCCTGCCCTAGAGAGGTGCTAAAGAGGAAAAAGTGCTTTTATCAGCAAAATCACCACTGTTACCAAATACCTGGCTGCAGTTTATGAGTACAAGGAAGTCTTGCCGTGTGTGAGAAGGTAAGATTAGGCTCTAATTAAATAACTGCAGGGGAATCATTGCACAAGTCAATGTGCAACACCCATGAGAGGAAAAATCAAATTAGGATGGAAAGATTTTATTCAGGCAACTGAGACCGTATCTGACATGCTACTTAGACTGATCCTACTGTGCAGGAACCAGAGAATTTTTTTTAACATGAGAAACATTGTGAGAGAGAGTGCAGGACTGTCTGAAACTTGTGCCTCCTCTTCTCTGGTAGATTCCCCTATTTGAAAATACCATAGTAATTGAAAGTACAACCAAAGGAGATCTTGTCATTGACACACTAAATATCCAGGGGTATGCAGACTGTGATTCAGTAGATTGGTGGACAGGGCTGGGAGGTGGACACATGGGTCTGAGGTGTTGCTCCAAGAAACATTTTTGTCCTTGACTTGACATATAAATTTGAATCTTATATTTTGCAAGGAAAAAACTTTCAAACTGGTACAAGCTGATAATATTTTTTTTCATTGTGTAACTTAAACCTCATTAATATTACTGCTCTAACTGCATATCTTTGTCTTTGATTTTAAATCACAGCAGATCTTGTTTACATTATCAGTCCATTACATATCCTGAAGCAAAGTTTAGAAAATTAAAGCAAAACCTTTCAGTAAAATAGTTTTTGCAAAATTTCAGATGGCAAAACAAGTATGGAGTTTCAGAAAGCTTTCAGAAGTAAAATAATAAAACATTTGTAACTATTTTTCCATGATCTGTTTAAGAAAAACTATACAAAAGCAGTATTTTTTAATCTTAAAAATTCAGTTTCAGGGGTCAGTAGTAATTTATATTCTATTTACTGCTCTAACAGGCAATAACAAAACCCAGTCAAGAATTCTGATTTTTAAATTTGCATTTTTAGAAAGGGAAGTAGTATTGAGAAACTTGTTGCACATGTCTTATTGGTCTCAGCTAGGGATGAATGAGAAAATTCACATGGAGTGGCCTCAGTGATGATCAGACCTCACCCCAAAATGCCCTTGGCAGTGCCCTGTAGCTGGATCACTGCAGGGAGAATACCTCTTGATTTGCTGCTACACGACTATGGTTCATACCATGCAGCCTTTCTAATAAGTGAGCTACTTGAATAACATTGAATGTCTCTAATAAATCAGTAAATGAAGAGAACGTTTATAACATTATCTATTTAACTGGTCTCATTTAGTTTTCTCCTAGATTTCTACATGGATTTTTATTAAAATTAGTGTAATTAATTTATGTTCCAGCCATTTAAAATTAGCTGCTTACCTAAAGACTATAGGAATGTAAGTGCTCTTTAATGAGAGCATGGCTCAGGGTTTCATTTGGACTTAAATAAGAATGAAATTAGAGCACTGATAACAAATTATGTGTTCCTCAGAAACTAAGAGAAGACGCTTGTTGTCCATCTGTTTACACCAATGACATGGGCCCCCTTAAAGCTCTCTCTATGGTCTGTATCTTCTTCAGGCATGCCTGCTCAGGTCTGGGTTTGCTACCTCAGTGCCATTGCTGTGCTAAACTTGCTTTTGAGACTGTTATTCAGGATATGAGGCTTCAGGATGCATTTTCCTGGAAGATGATGATAATAAGTGTATTAGGTTCTTGTCCCTTTTGCACTGCTGTCAGGTTGCCTGATGCTGGACCAGCTGCGTTCCTCATGCCAATCACAGGGTAATGACAAGGCACAGAGACAGCTGCTGCTTGTAAAAATCATATGAGACCTGAGTTCAATGTAAGTGCAGTGTCTGTACTTACATAATAGTAGAAAACAGTTCCTAAAGGGAAAAATTGAGGCCTCACATAATTTCTTGGTGATCTTTTAAGCTTCTGTTATTCAGGAAACAAAACTAGGTGGATATGGTGGTATCTTCAGGTTTTAAAAGATATGTATGTCTATAGCAAGGCTAGGGGATAACTAGGAGCTTTTATGTAATTCTGAGTTCCATAAAATTCAAAGTTTTATTTTTAAACCATTATATCACTAGGTGTAAAGTGTGATGGAAGTTGAGTCCATTAAGAATATGAAATCAGGTTCAGATAGAAACAGTACAAGGTCTATCATACTGAACAGATGTTCTCCTGCCACCAGTTGGTGTGTATGAGCAAACTGCTGCAAATTCCACCTCAGTCATGGGCATGCTGTGTAGCAGGGGAAAGACAGGCTGGGGCTGGTTTTACTTATTCTGAGTAAAGGCACGGGGGAGAACAAGGGCACAGTCTGAATGCTCCTGAGGGAAAACGTGTAGAGAAACAAACTTGCAGGGATGGTCAGCATGGGTGAGCTTTCTGATGCCCCCTTGTCCTATAGCCATTCTTTTGCGCTCAGTATGTTCAGACAACACATGAGTGGAGGGATATCATCAGACTATGATGGGAGTGTACCAAAAACACCACTGCCTTCCTGGGAGCCATGCAAAGGGAAAAATGGCAGGGTTTGTTTTGAATCATAGAAGCATAGTATCAGTCACAGAATGCTTTGAGTTAGGAGGAATCTTAAGGATCTTTCACAAGACACTTTTCTCAAAGCCTTATCCAGCTTGTCCCTTAACACTTCTGGGGATGGAGTATTCTTCAGTCACTGTAATGATTTCTTCTTTGAAATGCATGTGTAAATTTTGAGTTACTTTATTTTAAAAATGGATATTACTATGCATGACTCAGTTTTGCAGTGCTGCAGAGAGACAGTTTTCCTTTGTCTTCAAGATACTATCAGTGCCCGTTTTGTTGTCAGTGAGGTGCTGTAACTTAAGTCAGAAATAGAATATGATTAAGCTATGGTGAGGATAGGCAGAGGAGAGAGAAATCAGACTTCATCTACAGCAATTTCCAAATTGTCATGAGACTCTTGGTTATATAACGATTGAATTGTCTCAGATTTCATCTATAAAGTGAAGCCTTGTCATTATGAATTAAGAAATCTCTTGCATTCTTTATTTATTCTTTATATTTATTCTTGAATCACTGAAACAATCAGGAGTAGGGAATAGACAATTAAAGGGAAAATTGCACTACTAAACACTGTGTAGTGATTAATCATTCCAGTAAAAAGATTTTTCCCCTGATATATTTGTATTAGATGGTACAGATACATTTAACTTTTAGGAGAATATCACAGCTGAACAGAATATTTCCAAGATGTTCCATGGAATTAATCTATCTCTCAAAACTGTTTACAGTTTTATTGGTGAACTGTGAACCATCATCTCTGAATCTGTTCACAAACTGCTATAGACACTTACTCCAATACCTCTCAAATGCCTCATATTTTGAGGGTTGTTGCTCATATTATCTCTAAAGTTGCCCATTCTCCGCCAAACCTATAATCCCTCTAGTAGCCCATGTATCTTCTCTGTTATGAAAAACTGCACACTGTGATTAAGAGATAGGTTCATGTAGAGGAAGCTATTTATGAAGAAGAAGATATGAATTACAGAAGATGTGAATTCTCCAGTTTTCGTTGCTTCCTGCACTCTTTTCTGTCACAGAGAGCCTAAGCCACAGGAGGGATGTGTTCAGTTCTGTGCCTCGCAGCCTTAAGCCCTGATGTACAGACCTGCCAGGGCACAGAGTGACTATCCCCATCCCAACTGCATCGTCAGCCTTGGGCTGTCACATAGCCAAGGTGCACAGGAGACCTAGCAGATGGAAAGTGCTCCTGGGCTCAGAGTTCAGCTGGACCTACGATGTCTTAGATTAAATTTTTTGACATGAGATTTAGATACTTGTCATTCAGATTTCTGTCAGAAGTTAACTGTTTTTCCTGGTGTCTACTGCTGTAATTTTGTTTTTAGTTTGTGCACAAATGGCCAAACCAAATCATGACAATCTTGGCAGTGTTGAGTGTGTTTAGAGCCTCTGTGGCCAGCAGATCATTCCCTGTGCAGTTAATCATAATGTGCATCTGGCCATATAGCCGACACAGATTGTCCTGAAAGCCCAGCTGTGGGTGCTGCCTACACATTGGCTATGGCCACCAGCAATTTGGGCGGGACCAGAGGTAATGCAGTCTGTCAAATACTGCTATCTGAATGATAGGCTTTCAGCACAGAGGCAGATTGGAACTCATTTTGTCTGCTGGCAAAATGCTACTGTGCCACCAAGAAGTTATGACATGGCTAAACTGACCATCAAAGATCCTCAGATTTAAGATGAAGTAGAAGGAGAGAGGAGGGAAAGAAAGCTGCAGTGGGAAGTTACAGGTGTGTTGGTACTCAAGCGGAAAAACCGTCATGGTGGATGTGCTGCAGAGTGATGTTGTTGAGTGGTGACAGCATGGGTTTGGGTCACCCAGTATCTGAGCAGCATGGTTGCACACAACTGTGCTTTGAGCATAACAAAAGTGGACCTTGACTACTGTGGTTGCAAATAGCAAATATCAGAGGGGTGTGAGTGTTAGATCCCTTACTGGATGAACAAACTTGACGTTTACAGTATTTCTCATCTTGTCTTGGTAGCCAATTTCATCAGCTGGTGGTAGAAAAGTCAAGGCAAATGCTGAGGTGTACTCTCTGTGTATTAGAACCAGCTGCTGCCCTGGCACAGAAGGCAGTTGTGTATACCACAGACACGCGGGAAGTTGATTTGAAAGTGAAAAGCACCACAACTGGTTTAAAACCATTCAACAGAATAAGCACCGTCTGTGGTTGTATGGGATATAGCTGCCAAGTGCCCACCAAAGAGGCAGTAAGTTCTCAAAGGCCAAGAACAGGGACCCGAAAATAAGTGCCTGAACAGCTTAAAAAAACCAATAGAGGAGTTCCAGGTGGATCAGGGAGATAAAAGTTACACACAGTAGATGTTGAAGAAGGTGACTGCTCTGAAATCTCCAAGAAGTTTTGTGGACTAATGCACTCAAAGCCAGCAGCTTTTAAAACTTTCTGCAGTACAGTCAGCAGTGGGAGGAATATTCTAAGAGTTTCCCAAGCAGGCTGCTGGGCCTCACCAATGTACTTGACATGGGCACTTACTTCCAAAGTTGCATCCATAGCTCAGATTCCTACCCTTATGAGAGAAATTGCACGAATGTAGGCTCAGTGCTTATGCATCCGGCAGTTGGCAGGGAAGGTGAAATGGAGAGCAAGTAGCAAACTCACTACCCACCCTTTCTCAGCAATCATTAAAATGTCATTTCGCACTTTTTTCCCGTAGCTGCAGGCAGAAATGTTGCTGCTAATTTTCAGCTCCCTGCTAACACTTAAATTAAGGCTCTAGAGAGACTTGGTTGGGTTTTTTAACACCTGAGTGGTTGTTTGACAGCTTGCAAAGTAGCAGCTGAATACTGGTGAGGTTGAGAACTAGGTGTTGTCCAAGGGTAAATACGTGTGACAGGGAGGCAGGGTAAATTCACAACAAAAATAGATTGTACTGACCTGGGAATGAGGATACTTGAAACAAAATTGCTGTAGGCAAACCTCTTCTGAGAGTCTAAAGACCAAAGTAAGCTCCTTTGTCTTGCTGATGTGCTTGATAGACTTTAATATGACCTTGGACAAATAGTGTGCTTCAAAAACAAGTGTCGAGAGACAAGGGTTTAGGCTGGGGGACTTAAATAGAAGCCAGGACAGAGTTCAAACCCTAAATTTTAGCCTGGCATAACGCATAGAATGAATGCCACAATGGTATGTAAGAGTCAGATGGAGGATAGCATGTCTTCATTTTTTTTCACAAAAAGCTGCTTTGAGCATGAATTATCAGTGTAAGGAGATCACACCCGTTTCTGCTGAAAGCTGCCCTGTTGACCTGTTAAAACATTCTCTATTATGGGAAAAAAACAGATTTGCTGAACTTGATGTTCCAGAAGCTGTGGTTGACAACAAGCATTAACCCAGGCTGATGGTACCAGGAAGCCAACTAATTTCTGCATGGATTTAATATGAAGCTCCTCCACTGATACTGCAGCTTTAGACTCAGAAATTATAGTGAACTTTGGACAAATTCATAAAGGATATGAGGGATTATCAGAACTTTGCAAGTTGGGTCAAATAATGGGACTGCATATGCTTATTCATTGTTAATGGTAGTTTTCACTGGCGGTTAAGAGACACATTTTTGACCCTTTTGAAAACCCATATGAAAATTCACAGTGTTAATTAGTATAAAAGTTTCCAAAATATTGAGAACTGTGGCTGATCCAAGTCAGTGATACTAAAAGCTCTGTGTGTAGCTGCTAGGGTGTTATTAAAATTGTGTTACTCAGAAGCCAAAAAAGTATTGTGTGTAAATCCAGAGGTTTACTCTGCTTTTCTAAAAATTTAAATTTAAAAATTATTAAATATGTAAATGAAAAAATCTACAGAAATTTGGCATTTGGATTTCTGCTGTCTAGAATTTTTACAGTTATCCAATAGATACCCAAAGAACATGAGAACATGAGGTGTTGCCTTGTCTTGAGCAGATAGGAATATAATTTTAATACTCTTTTATGACATTAGCATAATGTAAGATGTGAAATATTGAACCAAAAGATATGGCTCATTTTATTTAAGTGAAGACTTAGCTCATTTACTCATTACTGCCTGCCAAAATAATTTATAAAATACTAAGCAGTCACTGACAGGGAAAGCACTTGTTTTGAATTATGGTAAGCAATTTCCATTTTATTCCTTTTCTAAATAAAGCAGCATGCACCTACCCCAAAGCTGAATGCAGCCTTCAAGCTCAAATATTAAAAGCACAAGGGAGAAACTTAGGGCAGAATCGTATCTTTCTGTAATTTGTAATACATTATTTCACTGTTTCTTGGCTCATCCCTGCATGTTAAAAATAGAAGCACTGTTCTAAAACAAGTTGGTTTATAAATTTGACTCAAATACCCACTTGGCACCCTCTTTTCCTGATGATGATTGTGCAGAATATAATCCCCTTTGGCCTCTTTTGCAGCTCTGAATGCTCCCTTGCAGGACTAGTGTGACAGCTGCTAAAACAGATGCCAGACTCTGTATGATACCGTATTTTTTTGTGTATAATCCCAAAGTAGTTTATGTTAAACAAAGCAACTCTGCCACTGCACGACAAGGCCATTTCCTCCGTGGTTTAGCAGCAAAACAAAGTCATTCATATGTATGGATGATAGGGTGGGAAGCTCACCTTTTTGCTTTTAATACCTCTGTTTCTAATATTGTAGCAGGTGCTTTCTCTTCCCTGGTAAGCTCATCTCTGCTTCTCTTTTTTTTTTTTTTTTTTGTATTATTAGACTATTTCAGAGTACTTCACTGGTACTTAGCTGGTTTGTAACTGGTTTTTTGGAAGTACAGGTGAAATCAAAAAACACTGCTTGTCTCATGATCTTCAGCTGGCTCTCAGAAGATCTCTCTGAAAATGGATTTCCCAATGTGTGGGCACTTCAGAGCTGAAGTGGGGTCAATGGGTGTACAGCCCGTGAGAAAAATTTCTGCTTACCTTTGTTTTATGCTATAGTTTTGGGGTTTTTTTTCCTCAGTGTACTCAGTAAAGTATTTAGCATACATCCCATTAACATAAGTAGGAGCACATAGAAGTATATCACTGTTAAGCTGTACTTACTGAGGCTTTTATAACCACAGTACTTATAGCATCAAACTTTTTATGATACTTTTTTCCAAAACATAAAAGTGACTATTATTTCCACATATTGTTATTTATGCCCAGCTTTTTTTAAAGAAAAGTCTTTCTTATTAACCCACCATTTTCAGCAGCTGTTTGCAGATTAAATATTCCCAGGTTTTTTTTCTTCTTAAAACACAAATTGGAACAGTGTTCCTAAGCTTTTCAACTTGGCAAAGTCTTTATCAATTATTTATGATTTCTTTCCACTTATTGTAGACATAAGAACAAAGAATATATCCACAGTAGCAAGAAGGACATTCAAGCTTATGTTCATGCATCTGTTTGGAGAGGTTAACAGATTATTTGACCTTGAATGACTGGGGTATGTGTGTAGAATTGGAAACCAGCATTCTATCTGCTTTATCATATAATAAAATTTACAGTAGTTGAAGTCACCCTGATTTATTTGCACTGTCCTTCTGTGTTTGTGACCCTTTGGTTCAGAAATAGTGCCCTAAATCCTTATTAAAGTATCCTTTGTATCAAATTGTATTTGAATGCCAAGGGACAAATGACATTGAACATAAAGGAGCCAAAGTGAAGAACAGTTTTGGTTTAGACATTTTGCAATGTTCTTGGCAGTATGTCTTACTGAGTAATGCTTTAAAGGCATAGTTCTGCATTCTTTCAAAATTATATTCACTACCACATGAGAAGGATGAAACCCTGAAGTCTACTTAGAGGTTAGTGTAGAAGAGCTAGATTGAAGATATGCTTGCTCTTTGTGTTTTAGGGCAGATAAGGCATAACTACTGGGGGAGAAAATCATACATACATATTGGTATCTTGTTTAGACATACATGATGAAATTTAAGGAAGGATGAATTTATCTGCATAATTCCAAGCCGAATTTTATACAGGCATGGGTGTTTTTACTGTCTTGGAGTACAAGTAAACTAAACTGATGTCTGCTCACAGCATGGGCAGAAACAAGCTTTCATCTGTCCATAGAATGTGCAGGCCAAACATATTGACAAAAATCTTCTGACCTGCTGAGGCACACTGAGTAAAACACAACTCCTGGGTCAGTGTTGATGCTGAACTCTACCATGATGCTTGGCTGCAGCTCTTGACTGTATGACAGTGTTCTTTATAATAAGGCATAGAGCAAACTCTAATACCCAAAAGCAGCTGTACACAGCTCTATTTCTAAAATCAAGAATCTCCTTTTGCTCAAGTTTGTAATGTGGCTGCTGAAACATACTGTGTTCTCTTTGAACATCACAGTTTACTCCAAGGATCTCCATAATGCAATGTAGCCACTAAGATCTTTTCTGCATAACCCACATGTAAAAATTCCTGGCATTACTCACATATGTGTTTAGCAATGTAGTGGCTGCTGAGTGCACCTTTTCAATCCTCAGCTTCCTCATTTGTAAAGCAGTTTTAATGATATGTATCCACCTCAGAGGCCAAAGTGCAAATTCCTAATGCTACGTTTATGCAAAGTATTATTAAGATGACCATCTGGCAATGGACAGATTCTGGCTTGCAGCCCTTTGTTCTTTCATTGGGCCATTCTGTTGCTATTTTTCAATGTCTCTGAGTTCCTAGACAAGTCTGCAATCCTCACAAACCTTTTAACACCTCTGAAAGCTGGGGAAGCTAAAGAATTCACAGCAACTCTTGCAGAACACAGGGGAAATGAAGAACAAGACTCCCAAATTCTCTAAAATCATAGAGTATTTGTTACTGCTATCCCCTATTTATTCCCCATAGGAATGCATGGCAGTGCATGGATGATTGAGTCTGTTGCCTGCAAACACAGCCAAGCATATAATAGATGTAATAGTCCAGAAGAGGCCAGAGGAAAAGCCATTCTGTGTGTGCTACACCAGCCACCACAAAATTCCTGTCTGTAAGTTAAAAATCTCCCAGAGTTAGTGTCACCTGAAGAGAGTGTAACACAAACATCCTGCATCCCCACAACACTGTGGGCTTTGCCAAAGGGCCGTGGTACAGAGGGAAGCAAGTTCTTGTACACTTACTACCTCTCAAAGGATAATGGTCCACAG
Organism: Donacobius atricapilla; assembly: GCA_013397315.1. Classification (NCBI taxonomy): domain Eukaryota; kingdom Metazoa; phylum Chordata; class Aves; order Passeriformes; family Mimidae; genus Donacobius; species Donacobius atricapilla. Next base: position 355,219 of record WBMY01011116.1, read on the forward strand.
CCTGACCTTTATTTCTTCCTCCCCTCAAATCTGGTCACAGGTGTTTTACATCTAAACACACAGATATGTTAGAAAAACTGGAAAATGAGAGATTTCTCAGCTCTGCCAGATAAGCCTCAGTTCCTGCCCAGAAGCCCAGCATCCTGCCTAAGCTGCAGATGCATCTTCAAAATATGTTTTCCTTCATCCAATGAAAAATGGAGAGAGTGCAGTTCTTTATTCCTTTGTTGCTGTAGTGTAAACTTCGAAACCAGGCAGAAACACCAGAAGATGCTGTGGTTTCACATTCACTGAATTTTGTTTGTTAAATTTAACATAGTGGTCTAAATATTTTTCCACTATGGAATAGGATTAGAAGAAAAGCAAAATGGGCTTAGCTTAAAGATAGAGACAGTTAGATTTATTAACACACACTAAAAGGAGAACAAAGAAACCATAAAACTTTTTAAAAGCACTCCCCTCCCCCCCACTAACGGTTTACTTTTCCACAAACGATATAAAGAGACAGAACTCAGAACTCTTAAGTCAGTACCACTTATAAAATAGTCTTTCATTCAGTCTTTGAGAGAGACAGGTCCCTCCTGATTTTTGTTCTGGTAACTTTCCACAAGAGACACAGTCTGTTTGTGGCTTCCAACTCCCACAAAAGCAGCCCACCCAGGAACCTACAACTGTGGGTCTCCCAAACACATAGCCTTTCCATGACTACATATGGGCTGTGGACTTACACATGGAGTTTCACCTTTTAAAGATGCACAGCTCCACAACAAAGGATTTCTTATTCACTGGTGACGAGGCTTCAAACATCTCAGGATCACTAAATTACAGTTTCTAATTCAATATCCACTCAGTAAAATCACAGACACCTTTGCTTGAATCCATAAAATCATTTCCCCATTCACAGTCAACAATTTAAAGAAATATTACAGTCCATTACCATAAATCAAAGGAGATTTTCAGCCTAGAATTAAGGTAACTTGTCATCTCTTCCACTTAAAAAGTCACTCTTCCTTTACTGACTTTGATATTCTCATATGGTCCCTTTACATATCTCCACTTCGGCCTTTCCTCTCTCTTTGAGAAGGCTTAGAGGTCTAAAAAAGTCTCAGTCTGTGTTAGGAAAGAGTTAACATTTCCTGCCTGGGCAGGTCCGAGCCATGCTGGTGAAGAGAAGCTCAGATAGCAGCGGCCAGGGTCTCAGCAGTTGAATAGACTGATGGATACCTTCCACCCTCCACCCCTGGGCCTCAGTTGAGGGTGTCTCAAACTCCGAGATGCTCCCAGGGGCCCAGGAAGCGGGGGGCAGGACATCTCCCCCTGGCCCGGGCAGGACTTAGGATCGGCTGGGTGTTAACAGCCGTGATTCCCCATCCCCGCCGGCAGCCACCAGGCTCGGGAGCCCAGCTTGGCTCCCCCAGGGCTGCCCTGTCCTGGCCACCCTGTCCCGGCCCAGGGGGCAGCGGGGCCTGAGCCGGGCCCCGCTGCTGCCCAAACGGTGCTACCTCATGGCAGGCCTGCAGTGAAAGAGAGTGGCCTCCAAAAATCCCCCTGTATTTAAGCTGTGTGTCCCAGAGGTGTACACTTGTATCTGATTGGCCAATCTGGCTGTCAGATTTAAAGATGATCACTAATTGGTTTTTACCATCCATGCCAAACCAATACATGCAGTCAAAGCCCTGAGTCAGAGGAAGGCAGGTTTGAAATGTGATTTCAAAGCAGCTTGATTATGACTTTGCATTAGTGCCTATCATAGAAGATGAGACGTATTCTCCTACTATAACTCTTATTTTTTGCAAATGAAATCTAGGCATGATGGGAGATGAGGTGTTCAAAAATTGAGCAGTAGAATAAACTGCAATTAAATGGTGGATCTAGCCACTGTTCATGCAAGAATTACAGGAATGTTTGAGAAGAAGTGGCTGAGCTGCTAATAAAAATGAAGCTTAATGCTAGAGTCAATTACTTATCTACAGCCCTGGTTTGTAACAAATATTACACTTCTTTAAAAAAAAGTAGAGGGACACTTGAGCAGCATAAAGCATTTACATTAGGATCCAGAAAAATAGCTGAAAGAAGCAAGGCAGAGCCTATAGAACACTAAACTAAGCATGATACAATAGATACAAATCGCTCCAGCTTCCATGAAGAAAAAATCTAATCTTATTAACTTCATAGAATTTAAGTCTGCCATTACAATTGCAGAAAATGATGTGTCATCCAGAACTTTATCTAGACTTTTGAAGAGACTTTGTCAAAGTTCTCTAACAGGATTCCATATCTGGCATTTGTAATACCAGGATGCTGTTGAAGGCAGGAGAGTAAGTATTGTTGAAGATATAAGAAACAAGGAACTTTTGTAGAGGGTATGCTGAGGAGGAAACAAAATAAATACTCCACCTAGCTGCATGACACTTCATGGATCTTTTCTGTTATCTGAATTACTCTTTCTAGGCTTCTTAGAAACCAACCCTGCCATCTCAGTGCTATTGCACCAAGAGAGTGGACAAATCCAGCTATGGTCCTGTGATCTTGATAAGGTTTTGTCAGCAGTATCTAAAGAAATTAAGTACTCAAGGTTGACCAGCTCAAAACAAAGTAGTGTTATAGACTATAAATTGACTGAGGAAAACAAAGAGGAGCTATAGATGGCTTATGGTCAGTGTGGAAGTAGGTTAATTACCAGCTTTCTCCAGGGCATTGTACAAAGGCTAATGATCCACATGTGCTTTAATGACCTAAGGGTGAAATGAGATTGTGTAAAATCTGGGAATAACAAAGTATTGGATTATTCCCAAACAAATAAGACAGTGAAATTCTGTCTTCTTTTTTAATTTAAGTAAGGTCAACACCAAATGTGAGAAAAACTGAGTAATAGATAGCACTAAGATTCTTTTCCCACATGATTAGTCTAGCATAAATCCATACCAAACATCGTAGCCACTTCTCAAATGAGATCATCTTGACATTTATTGCCGAGACAGTGGAAGGAGCTGTCAGCTTAAAAAACCATGTTCCAGATTTCAAAGATACTGAAAATCTTGTCTTACCAATGGAGAATTCAAGTTGAAAGGAAAAACCTGAAAAGCTGTAAAAGGTTGGCATGTGTGAGCAGCTGTCTGTAGAGACAAGCGGGCGTTGAAAGCCCAGCAGAATTGGGCCATTTTGTTCCAGAAAAATGCAAAATTAAATATGCACACAATATGGTACTGATATTCTTCTCCTGGAAACCTTGCTTCTAAAGACTTATTTAAATAACTTAATTGAATGAATGATCTTGAGGCTTTTTCTCACTCTTTCATTGTCCCACAGGGAGCAGGAAAAGAATCTCTTGAGTCTGTTGCATTCCAGTATGTGTCAAGATTATCACAAATGCTCAGAAGGTTGCTGCCTGCAGCTGAGTGGTTTTACATTGGGTAAAGGCACCAAGACATGAAAACTAAAACCCTGGTAAGATGCACTCTGAGACAGAGGACAGTAATGAGGTTCAGTTGGTTGTGTTAATACAGCACTTTATTGGAATACTTGTGGTAATGTAAGTTCACACAGGCTTGTATGAAATAATGTGTTTTGGAAGAGAAAATTGCACCAGCTCAATCACGTGTATGAGTTCTTCATATTTTTAGCAAATGATGTCCTCATTAGCCACCATGAAACGTTTCAAAGTTTATTTGCAAAGTACTTCAGCTTTCAAGATTTGGTAAAAGACAAGAAAACTGATGTGTCTGCATGCATGGATTTTGCTCGGATGAGGGAAGAGTTTGTCAGTGGTTCTGGTATAGGCAAGCAGATTAGACAGTCTAATCAATGGGATAGTCCTTGGTATATGCTCTGTATGCACCAGCTGGGCACTCTAGCAGTTTAAATATTTGTATCATAAAATAAATGAAACGAGAAACCAGAATGTGCATCAGTGAAATAAAAAACCCGTGATACTAAGTCCAGAATAAACAATAATTTAATAAAATTTTGTTTAGTTATACTTATTCTCACAAAGTTTTCTGGTCTGAAACATGTACAATAAATGACATTTCTGAAAAAAAAACAACAACCAAAACAAAAAAATCTTAAAAAGACACCAAAAAAACCCCACAACCTCCCCCCTGCCAAAAAAAAAAAATATAAAAAAAACCCCCCACCAAACCAATAAACACCAGCAAGCTAACAAAATTATCTAAGCATCTTTAAAATACTTTTCTTTTTCCTGAAGGAAAGTATGTAAGACCAGAGTCTGGAAAGAATTTAAGAACTTGGTAAATAAATAGAGCTGCAAATCTACCTGCAGATGCCACTAAGATCTGAACACACAGAAAAGCTACCAGATATAGACAAGTACAAAAAAACAGTGGAACGTCTCCTGCTTTTTCTGTAAATCAAACATGGAATGTAGTGTAATGGGTTAAAGTTCGTAACCGGGCGGAAACACCAAAAATGTAGTGGTTTCACATTCACCAAATTTGTTTTGTGAAACGTAGTGTGGGGATCTATCTTTTTACTATGGAATAGGATTAGAAGAAAGGCAAAACAGGCTCAAATTAAAAATAGAAACAGATTTATTAACATACACTGAAAGGCAAACAAAAAAAACAACCACGAAACCTTTTTGAAGACACCCTCCTCCTTAGCAACAATCTACTTTTCTATGAAACAATGCAAAGAGACAGAACAGAACTCTTAAGTCAGTAGCACTTATAAAATAGTCTTTCATTCAGTCTTTTGAGAGAGACAGGTCCCTCCTGATTCTTCTGGTAACTTTCCACAGGAGACACAGTCTGTTTGTGGCTTCCAGCTATCACAAACGCAGCCTGCCCGACAAAATCCGCATTTGTGAGGTTCCCAAATGTAGCTTTTTGTATGGCTGCATATGGGCTGTAGACTTTCGCATGGGGTTTCACCTTTTAAAGATGCACAGCTNGGCTCGGGACCCGGCTCAGCTCCCCCAGGGCCAGCCCCATCCCGGCTGCCCCAGCCCGGCCCCGGTACAGCCGCCCTGGCCCGGCCACATGGGCAGCGGGCCCTGCCGGGCCCTGCCAGGCCCTGCTGCTCCATGCCACAAATTACCTCATGGCAGCCGCAGCAAGAAAGAGGGAGTTCCCAAAATCCCACTGGTATTTAAGCGGTGTGTCCCAAGGGGTGTACACCTATACCTGATTGGCCAACCTGGCTGCCAGTTCCAAAGCAGATCACCAATTGGTTTTTTACCATTCATGCCAAACCAATACATGTAGTCCCTGATATATTTTTTCCACCCCGCAAGCTAGAATAGTTTAACTTCTGCCTTAGAATTGAAGTAAATTGTTGAAAATGTGAAATTGACACTTTAAATAGCAGAGGCAGCTGCCAAACACATCCCTTTACTTTATTTTCTTGCTTGCAGTTGGAGTGTGTAAGTTCCTGGGTTATAAAAGAACAAAATAGAGGTGCACTAGTTCAAACTGGTTTTATATTACTGCTACCTGAATTTTCTCACCATGTATTGCCTGGAGGAGGTTGTGGAGTGCGAGGGACCACTATTCCAGTAATGTTCCTAATCCACTGCCTCTACAGCTGATATATTTCAGTTATAAACTGAAAAGTGTATGTGATGCTGGTCTTTTGAACCATCAAGCTTACTGACAGCACTAGACATTCATGTTGACTGTAAGACTAATCAAATGCATGATGAAGAAGTCACATCATTATAATGGAATTTGAAGGAAAATTGAAGATATTAATAGTGGTTACAAACTAGGAAGATGTGCTCTAAAAGGTCATAGATTGATTCCCCACTGAGATACAAAGGTCCTCAATGTATGCTAATGATCATCAAAATAGAACTTTGGACTTAATTTGAGCTTAGTAATGTGGACCTGGTGGTACAGAAAGTATGAAGCAAAGGACAAAGGAAAGCTTGCAGTCATTAGAAATAAATCTGAAGTAGAAAAATAAGTGTAAAATAGGAGAGTGGGATGTAATTCTACTTCTGCCCTGCTATGCGCAAGTCTAGGTCAAATGTTGGTGTAATTGCACTGATATGGATAGAACTGCTACAGATATAATAAATCTTTGTGTAGTAAAGAAAGTCAGTCAGATTTTTTGCCTCTTTATTTTGCACACAGATAACTTGTGTCCATTTTTTTCAAATAAAGGCACTTAAGCAAAACTTCTTTAGAGGAGATACTGAGCTTCTGTAGGTCCTGATTATGTCAGTTTAAGGCTACTTTACCTCTGAAAGGCACTAGCCATACAGTGCATTAATAGATTTTTTCCTCTGGTTGCTACAGTTTGGGTCTGGTTTGTATGGCCTAGAGAAGCCCATACCATGGAGAAAAAGAAAAGGGATGTAGCTGCTTGAAATCCCTGACAAATCTACTCTGTATATAGCTGAATTCTCTTAGTTTTCATGAGTGATTGCGTTTTAGGAAAGCATTGCTCATTTTGGTTCTGTACCTTAATTGCATGCAATTTTAAGAAAGGTTTTAATAAAATATAGTAATTAAAGAGTACTGCATTCAGGAAAAAGTGTGGGAATTAGCTTGTCCAAATTAATTAATGAATTTTAAGTGAGCCTTTTTAATATACAGAGGAACATACACATTTTCTGAGTCTGTTCACTCCAAAAGACACAATATCAAGTATTGAAGCATCCTATCCCCATTTATGTCAGATGTTGTAATTTAACTGTCAAGAGTGCTAGATTGCCACAATAATTGCTTTCAGTACTTCTGTTAATATGCAGTCATTCTTGAAAGGTACACAATTACAGGATTTTTTGTATCCTTTAAAATGGAGGGCTGGAGAGTGTCTATAGTTATGCTGCTATAATCCTCCTGTTTCCAACACTGCTTAGGCCACAGCTCAAATCCCGTGTTCAGTTTTGGGCCCCTCACTACAAAAAAGACATTGAGATGACGGAGTGAGTCTGATGCCTAAAGAGGCCAACCTGGAAGAGGCTGGACAGAGTTAAAAGAATAAAGTAGGTATTATAGCAGGCCTTCAAAGGGTACTCCTTGGGCAGTACAAGAGTCTGGTCATGGCTCTACCCAAGATGGACCAAAAATGGACACAGAAGACTGGTTTTCACACTTTTATGAGTTTTGGTCCATTTACATATTGGGGTTAATTGTCCAATTACATCTTCACATCACGAAGTCCCATCCTCAGAGATTGCTCTCCTCAGTTCACTGTTGTTTACACTTTTTGGGCCCTGAAGCTGCAATGGTGGCCTTGGTCCCCAGGCTGGAAAAAAATTGTTTTGGCTAACTAAACTGTGAAGAGAACTTTCTAAGACTTTATATGAAGTTCAGAGACGCACACTATGCAGTACAGAATCTGGAAAATATAAAAGTTTAAACTTAAAGTATCGAGTCCAGAGAAGGGCAACAGAGCTGGCGAAGAGTCTGGAGCACAAGTGTTATGAGAAGTGGCTGAGGGAATCAGCCGTCAACATCTATGTGTTTTGGTTGGGAAAAAAAGGAAGCTTAGAGGGGACTTTATCACTCCCTACAGCTGTAAAGAAAGGAGATTCTAGTGAGGTGTGGGTAGGTCTCTTGTCCCAGGTAGCAAGGAATGGGGCTGGAGGAAATGGCCTAAAGTTGCACAAGGGGAGGTTTAGATTGGTGTATTTGTTCTGGTTTAGGGTAAATTTTGGGAGGAAATTTTTGAATGGGATTTTTTTGGAAATGTAGATTTAAATGGCCCCTCCCTTACAACTGGTCTGGAAAAAACTTTTTTGGAGAAAAGTGGAAAAAGTTATTTATTTAATAAATAAAATGCTTACGAGTACATAGGAAGAATAATATGAAATAATAAAACTTTTTGTTGAAGTGAGATGGTAAACTGAGAAAAGTCATTGCTGTGGGTGTAGTTTGGTTTTTTTTAGTTTTTTATTAATTCTTTTAGTGCTGGAGAAAAATGCTGTTTTGGGCCCCGGAGGGCACAGGTGTGATTTTTTAGGTTTGTTTTTTTTTTTAGTTTAGCACAGGTTTAAATAGTTTTAATTAAAAAAAAAAAAAAAAAAAAGAAGAAAAACAGTTCTCTGATTTAGTTAGCTAAAATTAATTAAAAAGCACAGGAGATCTTTGTCTTGTAGTAGTCTCTTTGAGCTTTTGTTGAATGAAAAAAGCAGTCTTGGAGAGGAATGTAGAGGAGTAACACAGGTTTTTAAAATAAACTGTGCGTTTTTTGTTTCATTTTGTTTTGCTCTGAGAATTAATCTTAAAGGTATAGAACACAATATACAGAATAGACAATTGGAGATACAGGCATTATATAGTTACTTTAGGACATTTTACTTTTTTTTTTTTATATTGTTAACTTATTACTAAAACTAAATAAATTTTAACTCTACACACATGTACTTTGTACATATATATTTATAGTATATAATTATATATAGAAAATGGTAGTGACGTTTAGTAAACAATCATATTTACACTTTTTTTTTAACAATTAGATTTTTTTTGAGGTACATATTGTGTTATTTTATTTTTTTGTATTACTTACTATGTGCAACCTGGCTTTTGTGCAAAAACAATTTTATGGATGGGTTTGTCTGTACTTGAGGTAGATTTGATTTAAACTGTCTTTTTTAATAAACTTTTGACATGCATTATTGGAATTTTATTTTTGTTTATTGTGGGTAGGAGTTTAGATTGGGTAGGGCTTGTTTTGTTGGTGGAACTTTGGGTGTCAATTAACTAGGCGGTTTTTGCTAAATGCTGCTTTTAATTTTTAAAAGATTTTTTACTTAATGTTTTTAAGGTAGTTTTTAATAGTTTATTGTATTTTTTCTTTTTTTTAGTAGTTGGTGTATGGTAGGGAATATGGTATACCGTCTTAATTTTATGTTCTTTAGTCTAAGTGTTGATAAGGTTATTTTTGAAATGAGTCCTATTGTCTGACTCTATTTTTTTAGAGGTACCATGCTTTTAAAGGACTTGTTTTTTAAGGCTTAGAATGGTGTAAATTGTTATATTGGATATAAGAAAAACTACTTCACTGAAAGGGTTGTCAAGCACTGGAACAGGCTACCTGGGGGAGTGGTGGAATCACCATCCCTAGAGGTATTTAAAAGACACATAGATGTCTTGGGGAGAATCTTGAGTTATGGACTTGGCAGTGCTGGGCTAATGAATGGACTTGATGATTTCAGAGGTCTTTTCCAACCAAACATTTCAAAGAATTATACTATGTAGAGCCACATTCATTATGGGAAAAAGCTGTAAAAGTAATTTTTCAAGATTTCATTACGTTTAAGACAAAGAATAACAAATTATTTAGTTTATGCATACTGCAGTGCTCAAGTCAGTACCCTTGCCCACTTCTCAATTTAAGCTTTGCAAGACTAATTTTTCAGGCTCTTTCCTATTTGTTGGGATTTCAAAGAGAGTAGTAATTTATTACAACATTGCAAGCCTTTTAAAGGGCACAATATTAGTTTCACTACCTGCTCTGAGTGAATATGACCTAGCATTAAGTATTAGCACAAAGTTTCAAAAACACAGAATATTTTTATATATTTGTGTCTCTATGTATATATAGTGTGTTGTTTTCTATTTTTCTATTTATAAAAAAACAGAACAGGTCTGCTTCCACAACTTAAATATTCAAATTACTGTTGGAAGAATAAATATTTAAATGTTTCAAATATGTCCAGTATCTATGCAGCTCTGATTTTAGAATTGTAGTCCACAACTACAAGTTGTGGACTACAATTAAGTTCTGTATCATATTCACGGATTTTGCTAAGAATATAAGTGGAACGAGTATTGTGATATATAAGTGTCCTGGTTTAGAGCAAATTGTGAGAGGACACTTCCGAGGGGGATTCCTTTGAAAATAACAAACCCAAACGACCCCTCCCCCACAACTGGTCCAGAAAGAGGCTTTCTTGGAGAAAAGTGGGGAAAAAGCTATTTATTCAACAAAAGAAAACAATATGAAACAATAAAACCTTTCGTTGAAGTGAAGTGGCAAAATGAGAAGAGTCCTTGCTGTAGATTCAGTTCGTCTTTCTCAGTTTCTATCAGTCCCTCCGGCGCTGGAGAAGAACTCTGTCGTCTCAGGCCCCAAAGGGGGGGGGGAGGAAATCTTTCAGCTCTCCTCTGCTTTTCAGTCCAGAGCAGCTTCAAACAGTCCCAAGGAAAAGGAAAACGGAAAACCAAAACGAATTCTCTGCCCTAGCTAGCTAAAACTAACTAACAAAAAAAGAAAAAAAAAAACCACGGGAGACCTCGGTCCTTGGAGCAATCCGACTGAGCCGCCGCTGCACAGCCCGAGTCCCGGAGAGGAATGCCAGAAGATAACATAGTTCTTAAAACAAATTGCACTCTAAGAATCTTAAAGGTGTAAAACACATTATACAGAACAGATGATTGGGGATACAGGCATCATAAAGTCACTGTAGGACAATAAGTAATGAACAGGATTATTTTCATTTATAAGCCACTGCCATAGCCTAAAAAGATATTCAGGATAAAAGCTCTGGATCCAAGATGTAACTTACCATTTTTGAATATATAGGAATATATTTTTCAGTGTATTCATTAACAGTCGATATTACTGGGAAGAGGCCAAATTTGTTTGATGCAGCCAAGGAGTACGGTGGGTTTGGATGAATGAAAAGAAATCACAAATAAAGGAAGTCTTATACTATTCATGGCTAATGCACTTCTCTGGTGCAAATTCAATATTAAGTGCAGATTGCAGCTGTGATTGTTCTTGGGGGAATTCAAGAGGATATTGTTTCTTATGGGGGATGCTAATTTAAAAGAATATCTGGTCAGGATGCATTTAATAACCATAGGAAACTGTAGTGTACATTAAAAGGCGAGGGAGAAAATAGTGCCTGATGTGATACAGGTAGCAGTCTTCATTAGGAAGTATCTGTAATTGCCATGAATGGAATGTACACATGCAATTTTGATTTTTAATCAGTACTTACTGTGAAGTGATTTTTTTTTTTGGTCAAAATTGAATTGGTAGGAACCTTATCAAGCTTGCATCTAGCTCTTTTAGAAGAACTAGAACAGTACTCTGCTAACTCATTAATTTACTGAGTAGAAAATGAGGCTTAAAAATAGTTTAGAGTGGAGGAATAAGGTGGGCTGAAGTCCCCAGTTATTTCTCTGCTGTTTTGTTTCATTCAACTGGTAACTGTATTTCTGTGCATAAATTTATCTATCAAGTATGGTACATTAGCATTCTGTGACTGTGTTTGTTCATACATGTGTTTGAGTATAAAGTGTGAGACAAAGAAGTATTTATAGCCCTAAAAAGAAGTAAGCTTCATGTTGCTTACTTTGATTCTTTTCCTCTTTTAAAAATGCCAGATTTTCTTTTGCCATTCTGGATACTTAGAGATGGGTGGTGTTTTGAGGAAAGAGTGGGAGAGAAAAGAAAGGTTTGGGAGGATGGGCTGGTGTTGACAACTTGCTAATGAAATTTCAGCTTTAAAACTCATCAAGGATTTCTGTGAGATAATCTTCTGAAAAAAAAAGTTTCTCTTAGCATGACATTTTAAATATAATATCTTTCACTTATATAGCACCTGCTTTCCCAGGGAGCTAGTATTTTTCAGATTCTAATTTAATTAGCCTCCGAACATACCTACAGTGTTACTGAACAGTACCATTCCCACATACACGATGAGAGATGTGAAAGAAGATAAAGCTACTATATTGCGCCAGACTTAATGGTTCATCTTATGCTACCCTAATCGCAGGAGGATTCTTGGGAGGAAATACATACTGAGAAGGTATCCGAAATCTCATCTGCTTTTTGTTATGTAGTGGATACTGAAAATTAACTGCTGGTAATTGTGTAAAAGCTGTAAAAATAGTAACTGGACCAACCTACAGTGTGGAGGGCCAGGTACAGTGCAGGGAATGCATGGGCTTCCTGCAGGTTCTCTCCAGCCTGAGGGATCCCAGCCCCAATCTCACATCTCCTGGGAGTTACTAGGCAGAAGACTGAGGTTATAGCCAACGCTGAGCCCGAATCAGAGTAGCAGGCATGTAAATTTTGGTGCATCCCGTATGGATGGACAAGAGCAAGGAGAAGATACAGAGCTATTCAGCTGGGACAGGGTAATGGTAGCTCTGGGAATTGCCATTGTTTTGGTATTCCTAGTGGATGAAACTAGAGATATCACCTGTTGTTTTTTCCCCAGAGGAGTAGTCAAGATTTTCATCACTCTTTGGCTAAAGGTGCTTAAATTGAGTTGCGTTCAATTCTATGAGCACGCCTGCTTTTCGTGGACCTCTGCCTTCTCTTTTGTATTGAATATGTTGTTAGCCTATCTCCATTTAAGTGATTCTGCAAGCTTATATATAAATATATATAAATATATAAATAAGAAATATACAGAATGAGAATTAGGACTGGATTTTGCTCACTGCTGAGGCCAATCTTTAGAGCATTTCCTCCCTCCTGCTTGAAGTGTTTGCCTTTGTCATCAGGATAGAGTTCAAATCAAGCCAGGAAGATTGAGACGGATGAAACCACATAGGTTTGCCTTGGAACAGCAGTCCAAATGTGAAAAGCTTAACAGGAGCTTAGTCAAATTCCTCAGTCCATTAAAATTAATTTGGAGATCTCAAGAGGAACATCAGTCTTCTTTATGACTTCTGGCATTCCCTGTGTCTAGTTAAGGTCCACCCGTTGCAAACACAGGCCAGATCCCCAGACTGCTGAAAATTGTTTCATCAGCTTCCCAGCCTGCTTGATATACCAGAGTCCCAGAGTGTGAAAAAAACTGTTGAAAGCCAGCTAAATGAAGGGATTTGGACTGGCTTATTCAGGGCAGGTTTTTTTTGTTTGTTTGTTTGCTTTTCATTTTAAATAGCAGAGACCAAGTTCTCTTCCTTTTAATCTACTTTTCTTTCAGAAAAATTGGCCAAAGCTTAATGGTAAATGCCAGATTCACCCCTGTGGGCAGTGAGGTGCAGCAGAAACCTTTAGAGCCAGACAGTGGATTGTAGCATGAGAAAGGAACCATGAACTCTGTTCAGTCCAAGGAAGTATCACACAAGCCTGGGGACCACAAGGGGAACTGCACTGTGCAAGGTAGACTGGGGTGAGAAACAACCTGGGGCCTGTTCTTTGCCTTTGTCTGAACTTCCTGAATTTACCATTTAGGTGGGAGAGCTTTGATTGACGTTGGCTCAGTTCTTTGCCTTAATTTACCTTGAAGAGGTTTGTTGAATATCGGTCTGCTTCTGGGAAAAAAATGTCAGGACACAACCATGTAGAATCCTTCAGTGGGTCCAGTAGATGTATAATGGTATGGTGCAGCATGTGAGTGTGCATGCAAGGGACATGTTCATACATATATGTGTATGCCTGTATCTACAATCCTGAGTCCGTCCTATTTTATCAATCTTTCTCAAGATTTAAAGGAAATTAGAAGTCTCAGTCCTGGTGATTTCAGTAAAATTTGGGCCTCTGCCAATGCTTTCTGGGAAGTGGGATGTTTCAGTGTTTGATGAAGATGTAGCCATAATGTGCTTCTAACTTAAGGTAATGTGGAGCCAAGTTTAATCAGATACACATTATTGAATGGAATGCACTTTCCAAATAATGAAATTCTAGTCGGACTACTCAGTGTAAGATAAGAAAATCAGAGCAGATGCTACTAAAGCAAAGGTGGGAGTTGAGGGCAGAGACTGCCAAGAAGCAGTAAATGTGTTTTTCAGGAAACCCACTGATTTTTGTCAGTGACATTTTCTTTGCTTGCCATCTCTCTGCAACTAATTTTCCCCTAGGAAGTTGTAAGGTCACATTGACCTGTATGTTTAAACCATGTGGTCAGGAAAGAAAAAAAAAAAAGGGGATAAAAACACATTTGTGAAAATACCTAGATAGTTTGTACAAAAGAAAGAGGTCTTCTGCAGTCTTTTACAAACATAATGTTAAAAGCAAATTAAAAGAGTGAATTATTGTCTTTATCTTGGCCTAGGGTCTCAGTGTTTCACAAGTACATCATGCCAGTCTGCAGTTAGGTTTAGAACTTGCACAATAATATGGAAGAAAAAATCATAAGTCCTAAGAGACAGCATTGTTCATTACTACATTTTACAAGGAAAATAAGTGTTCTTTTGTAGCGTTCTTTTTGGTCTTTTTGCTTTCATACCCATTTTGACAAGGACAAGATGGAAAAACAGAATGTTCAGAGAAAACCATTCATAAATATATCCCAAAACTGGAATGTTTCTTTTCAAGTCATTTATACCACAAAATAAGAGCTTTATTTTTTCAGTTAAAAAAAAAAAATTACAGTGCATTGAATCAATCAATGCAGCAAGAGATCTTTATTAGCTTTATGTGTCTGGTATAAGTTAGTTAATAAGGTGATGGGATTCTCTGGAGCATAGTTAGCCATATTTGGCCAACATGTCAGTTTAAATGCATTTCAATACCTGTGTTTCAAATGTCAGTAAAATATAGGGGTTTCTTATTAGAAAAAGAAGTGAAGTATTCTCTGGGGAAATATGGCAAGGAAAAACTGCATCCTTGGAGCCACCAAGGTCTTTCCAATAACTGAAGATGTCCTGCCATGGCAGTGGGACTCCATCCAAGTGCTGGGTGGTGTGGTTCCACCTTCCTCCTCCTTTTGCCCATGGCTTGTTGCTCTCTTGCCTCTCCCTGTGGTCCTAGTGCTCTGTGACCCTCATGAAGCCATTTCAGCCTACTAAGATGACAGAAAACAAACCCAAATTAAATTAGAAAAACAGGGATAGTGGTTGATCTGCATGACGTCGAAATAGCTTAGCACAGATTCAACCATGTTCAGCAGCTGGCGTGAAGGAGGGAGTTGGTTTGCACAGTCAGGATTCATGGATGGTGGACATCAGCAGACAGATCAATGCAGGTGTCCCTATTGCCATGGCTTTAATTACTTTTTTTGAAATGGCCTTCAAAGCACAGGGTCACATCTTTGTAGGTGCAAATGGGAGGCACAAGTAAATGCGAGCAGAGAAATGGAGGACAGTAGCAGGAAACCTTCCTGATCACTATAATTGTCTTCTTACATGGAGAGATGCTTTGAGAAAGCAAAGAAATCCTGCCAGAAGCAAACCTGTCAAAGCCACTATAAAAACAATGGAATCAAACAGGTCTGGAACTGAGACAATTGTCTTAAAAAGGTGCTTCACTTCCTTGAGTGTTTTTTTTCAAAGATCAGTTCTCAAATTTAATTAGTATTCCAAAGACACAAAAGACCTTCTCTGACATGAAAAACAGTAAAAAATATGTAGAAAGCAAATGTGTTACCTTAGCTACCTGTTTGGGGTGACATTTTAAATACAGAAAATAAAGTTGACAGAATTATAGTGACCTTTCAGCCTGAACAAATGAAATAACATCTGCCAAAACTAAATGGCTGCCTCTAGCTGTAGGAAATGATTTGCATCTTTGAACACTAGTATACAGGCCTTTGGTAGAGCTATCTTTAGTAATGCTTACTAGGCCTTAGGAATTTATTGTGCTGCCGAGCATGGAAGGCTTAAAATCCCAGGAATATGGTGCAAGTACCAAGGGACCCACGGGGACCAGTCATAGCTGTAGGTGGAGCAAAGCCATCTGCATGGTCTTTCACCCTCTTAATCCGTCACAGGTCCCTTGTTTTCTTCAGAGGACCCAGAAGGAGCTGTTCACTGTACCGCTGTATATTTTCTTTACGTTCTCTATACATGCACATTTCTGTGTATAGAAGCAGTCTTGTGAGTTACATTACCTCTTTTTGAATTTCCTCTGGAAACCAAGGACATATATGTGGCCTGGAAGCCAGCAGCAGTCAGGCAGATTGCTGTTAGAAAGGGAACTGGTAGATCTAAAAAGGGAAAGCTTTTTTTTTAAATAATCTGCATAGGAAAATAAAAAAAGAAAGTAACTGCAAAAATTAGTTTTTCCTGCTTCCCCAAGCTCTTTTAGCTTCTGGTCTCATCTTTACCAGCAGATAAAGCAAGTTCTTAATTGTGCTTTTGAAAAGCTGAGAAAAGCATTTTGTAGTTTTTATTGCCTTCTTTATCAGGCACATTTACATCCCTCTCCACCTTCACCTCAAATACTCCCTAAATTCAGAGTGATCACAAATGTGGAAAAGCCAGATCTGCACTTGGGGAACTGGGATACACAGAAGAAGGAAATGTCAGGGAGACAGTGGTATTTTACCAAGCTAACTTAGAAGGCAAGCAGGTCCCATGAATTGCAACTGTAATTAGCCAAAAACACTGAATTTTGTTATGGTTTTGAGAGGTTAAAGGAAGTTCATACAATTTGCTGTCTGTATTAATATGAATGGTTTCTAATTTAAGCAAGTAATGCCAAACAGCCTTATAATTATTATTATTATTATTAATAGTATTATCATTAGTGTTATGTATTACTTCAGTTGCACTTAGGATTCTGAGAGAATTTTTATTCATTATGCAAAGATCTAGGAAGACATGTCTCATATTTTCCTTGAAAAAGTTATAAAATAAAGTCTAGGCTGAGGACCAGACTTGTAGCATGTGGCATTTTGGAGATGAGGTGTCAGTCTAAATAAGGAATTTTATCACTGGCATCTGTCATATGTCTGAGGGATTTTCAGTGGCAGGCATGGATAGTTAAAAATCTATCTGCTTCCTAAAAATACTTTTAAATTTTTTGTTTACTTGTAAGCTTTCATTTTCACCAATCTGACCATAAGTCCTGCCATACCAATCTCATCTTAGTTTTCATATAAACCTTCCAAGATGAAATTACTGGCCTAGTACGTGAGGAGCAAACAGTGGATATTTTCCATGTTGACGTGGGCAGGGCTTTTGACTCTGTCTCCCTAAGATCCTTGTAGAGAAGCTGGTGAAGTGTGGCCTGAAGTAATAGCTGGTGAGGTAGACTGAAAACTGACTGAACAGCTGATCTCAAAGGGCTGTGACAGCAGCGTGAAATCGATTTGGAGCCCAGCAACTACCCGTGAACCCACGGGGTCAGTGCCAGCTCTGCTCCTGTTTAGCATCTTGAAAAGCATTACATGATCTTGATGATGGGTCACAGTGTGTCCTCAGCATGTTCACTTAATGTCACAAGCCTGGGAGGAATGATTGATACACCAGAGGGTCCTCTACAGGTTGGAGAAGTGGAACTTCAGGAAATTCAAAAACGAGAGTGCAAAGTCCTGCACCTAGGGAGGAACAGCCCCATGCACCAGTATATACTGGGGAGTATACTCTGCTGGAATGCAGCTTGTCAGAAAAGAATCTGTGGGTCCTGGTGGGCACCAAGTTGAGCACCAGCCAGCTGTGTGTCCTTGCAGCAAAGAAGGCTAACAGTGTCCCATGCAGCATTAAACAAAGGGCTGCCTGCTGGTTGAGGGAGGTGATCCTACTCCTCTACTTGGCACAGGTGAGGCCATGCCTGGAGTGCTGCATCCTGTTCTGGTCTCCCCAGTACTAGAGAGATGAGTATTGGACAGAGTCTGACAAAGGGCCACAAACATACTTAAGGGACAGGAGCATCCCTCTTCTGAGGAGAGGCTGGACTGTTTAGCACAAAGAAGAGATGGCTCAGGGACCACCTCACATACCTGGAGGGAGGGTGCAAAGAGGGCAGAGTCAGGCTCTTTTCAGTGGTGCCCAGTGACTGGGTTAGAATGGATAGAAACAAAATGAAACTCAGGAGGTTCCCTCTGAACATCAGGAAACACTTTGTGAGGGTGACAGAGCACTTGAACAAGTTGCTCTGGTCTGGAATGCTGTGGAGTCTCCATCTGTGGAGATGTCCGAAAGCTGTCTGGACATGCTCTTAGCAACCTGCTCTAAGTGATGGCTCTCCATGATCAGATGACCTCCAGAGGCCCCTTCCAACCTCAGCCATTCTGTGATTAAGATTGCAGTGGAAGGGTGAAGCAGATCACACTAAGTTTTCCATTGTCAATGGATATGCTATGGGCAAAGCTGGGTTAGGATATCCTTCATAGTTCTTTTAACCTTCATTGAGATTAGGAGAATTAGAACTAGGGTTTTTTTCTGCCATGGTGAAAAGGGACAGTGCCAGATGCTTTGTGGAGCACAAACGTTCCCTCCAGAAGTCCCAAAAGAGCCTTCCAGCTCTGGCATATCCCTGCTCACCCTGGTGTGGAGCAGATGGCCCTATTGTTCCTGGCAAGTCCCTGACCAGTTTGACCGCCTTGAAAGCATTCCTGTTCTACATCAGGCTCTTAATTTCAGCAATTTTCAGTAAGATAGTGAATTCAGACATGATACTGAAAATGCTGCTCTTGTTTATACATATATGTATGGGACTTACAGCACACAGATTTTATGTTTGTTTAATTTTATTTGTAGCATTTCAACAGTATGATCTCCCAAATTTTACAAGTCTTCCTTCTCTGCTGGAATAAGATGCCTACACTGCAGGGGAATTACAGATTATACATATGTATATATATGCAAATATGGTTGTGTTTTGTGCTGCAAAACTGATCTTACATCCAGCTAAAAATAGTATTAAAAATGTTCACAGACCAAACTTTATGAACCTTTTCAAACCTTTCTTCTATTCCTGCCACAGCAAAAAAAAAACAAAAACAAAAAAAAAACCTATCTTAATTCTTGTTTTATGCCTATGTTATGTCTACCTTCTTTTCTGAATAAGGTCTTAAACAAAACGGCTGTTGAATTCAGACTCAGTCTCAGCATATATAAATTCATGCTCTTTGATACAAGCCATTCCTTGAAGCATTCTTCTATAAGGCGCTTTACTATCCTTCAGTTCTTCTTGGACTTTGTGCTATTTTTTAAGATTGAACTAATATTGGAATATAGAACTCCAGTTAGACTGAAAACTGTAGATCTCTAATGACCACAGCTTGCTTCCAAGTCGTAAATGTAATTGCTGCCTTGCCAGCTCGTGTTATTTTCTCATTTGGCTTGTATGCTGCCATCATGTCACCTCTTATATTCCTTCTTCTTTTTCTATAATATATTGGTAAGGGTCAAATTGGGAGGTCCATAAATTGGCAAAACTCCCTCCAGATTCATCTGAGTGTTTTTCTCACTGGCACCCTTTGTATTTGGCCAATGGGACCTGCTGAAAGGTTGACATGAAAATGCTGTCGTTTGCCCTAGAGCTTTTCCCCTAGGCAAAGCCCAAGCAAGAAATTTTATTCCTAAGACTTCTGAATACTAGATTTGCAGAGCATGCAGATATAGTGCGTGGTGAAGTATTCAGCTTAGTATTCAAGACCATTTCTTTGTGAGATGCTTTTCAGCCCTGCTAATGCTCTTTGCAATTTTTTTTGAATTGACTCTTTTATAAAATTTTTCAAGCCGGCAACATTTAAAGTACATTCTCCATTAGTCCAGACAACTTATAAGCACCAAGAGGAAGTTAGCCTAAATTCCTGTTAAATAACACTGCCAGCCATTTGAATATCACATAAAGATCACTTAAGCACTGCCTGTCTGTATCTTAATGAGTGACTAATCCCATGTTATTTCCTGAGTGTTTATAGATTGCTCCATCCAAACAATGACCATTCAATTTATTAGGAGATTTTACTGCAGGATTAGCTAATGGCTTCTCCTGAATACTTCCAAAGAAATAGCTGAAGCAGAGACTGCTATATAAATAGGATGAATAAAAAGTTATTTACAGCAGAGATATTTCCAAACAGAATTCTCAGTTGTGTGTTTTCCCTGAGCCCAAAAGAGCAAGCATGTCCTATAAGAGCTCTTATAAGCAATTTGGAAGGTTTTTTGGAGGAGGAAGGGGAAGGTTGGCAATAGTTCAGTTCTACTGTTAGTGGAGGCAGCTAGCTCCTGCTGTTTCACAGTGTGAGATTACATGCTAGGCCCCCAGAGTGACACAACCCAGATTCATCCTGGCACACACCAGTGGTCATGAAAGAAAGATGTTTATGTGGAAAGAAACACATTACATTTTGTCTGTGGGGATAAAATATAGTATCTACCCTTGCCATTCTGATTCTCTAGTGTTTGTACTACCATTGTTTCTCTTGACTTTTGCAAAAGATACTGCAGGCATCTCCTCTGCTTTAAAAATGAAATTTTTTTTCCTTTCCTTCAGATCAAAGAAATGCCGATTGTCTGCTCTTGCTCTGTGAAAGTTGTCACTGGAAGGCTGCATAATCAGCAGGCAGATCTACTTAATTTATCGAAGGCATCAGGGAAAGGGACAAACAACATGGGTTCTTGTTAATACTCATGTAAAGGTATTCCCTCTTCCAGATGGTGAGTTTGACCATGCGGTTGAGAACTCGCCACTGAAGGATTACCTTACAAAGCAGTCGTGACCTGGCACAGGAATGCTCAAGGGTATTCACCTCACCAGCTTCTCTGCTGCTCCACCTCCGTGTTGAACCCTCCCTTGTGAACTGTTCAGATTGATAAATAGCCCATGTCCCTGTGGACCTGGGCTGAGAGATGGATGCTGGGAGAAACTCAGCTGTCCCAGAGGGGCCTGAGCATCTCCCTGTGTGCAGTGTGAATAATAAACACTGGTACCCAGGGGAAGAGCCTGTCTCCTGACTGCAAGGTCTCCAGCCACGGAACACTAGTTTGTAGAGTGTGCCATGGGACACTTTGCTCCGGTGAAAAGAGTAGTAAGATGGGCTAAGGGTTTTTAATACCTTTTACTGGTCTTATCCAGTATGTGGTGATGGGAGGCTGCCTGGCTGCTTCTCCAGAGATCTGGGATATACACCTGGTACCCAAGCTGAGAAGCCAGAAACACTGTTCTCCATCTGTGCCCACTCTTAGCTCTACAAGCAGTCCTTTCTTCAAGTGCAATCAAATAGGTGATTGGGACACAGGTGCATCTTCCTTGCTAGCCTCCCATGGCAGGTCTCAGGACCATTTCCAAGGGCTATCATCATGTCTATCAGAGCTGGGGGGGAATAGGGAAACAATTCAATTCCTGCTGCAGCCCCAGGGGCTGGTGAAGTGAGGATGCCTATGATAATGATTATATTCCTGTGACAGCTGCATGGTACAGATCCTTGGCCATGACTAATTGCCTTTCCAGGGAATGCCTGGAGCTCCTTGTGGGATTCTGTGCTTTTCTGATCCCTGATTCTTCTTGATATCTCCAGACTGAGACAGAGGCAAACCAGGATTCGTTTCTCAGGGTGCTTCAGGATGACTAACAGGCAGACAGACTTGGAAGCAAATGAAAAATATGACATGGGGAGGAAGGGAGGAGAAGAGAAGAAAGAAAGTCATTGTAAACCACTATTGGTTGGGAATCTCAGCTGTTCTTCATAGGACAGGTATAGCCTTCCACTCAGACACCCCCAAACCCATGTAAGGCTGCAGGGAGGAAACCAAAAGGAGAATCAGGATTTTAACTGATCTCTTTAGAGTGCCCTGGCATTTACCAACAGAGCCATGTTTTCCTAACAGCTTCAGTGGAGTATTGCTTCAGGAAACCCATAAAGACCCTTTCAACAAAGCAGGAAAGCACTCAGTTTCTCAGAGGACACAGAGCAGGGCAGATATCTAATCTCTGGGGAAGCCACTTGCCCTTAGGGGCCTAATCTCACATGGGCATCAATTCCAGGGCTGCAGCCTTGACAATATAAAAGAAACTCCAGTATTTCCCACAAATGGAAACCAAGGGAGCCTCTGAGAACCTCTGAGGCCCAAAGTGATTTCATCAGCTTTTGATGAAGTAGTGCTTGTAGTTAAAGAGCACACGGGTGTGCAATGCCATGCAGGAGATGACAGTGTAGTGAAACTTCTTAGTTGTGCTGCTGAACTTGTCTAAGTGGCCTTGGCCCATGATTGAAACAGGAAAGGCGGTTGTTACGGAGCACCAGTGGCAATGCCTGGTGAAGAAACTGTGAAAACAAAGCTATACATATCTGCAGCATACTGTGAATTTTATTATTTTGCATCTGCATTCTCCTTTTCAATTCAAGGCCATAGTTGATAGAGAAAAAAAAAATGCACTGTTGTTTACTCCTGAGAAGTATCTGGGCAGCATCTAGAGGAGCCATGGCCAGTGGCTGTGTCATACTTCCAGACAAGGTTATGCCATCCCTATCACTGGCAGTGGCACCATCAGCTGCCTGTCCGATGGGTCCACGGCCACAAGCTCCATCTGCCCCCTGCCCTTGGTCCCCAGCACTGTACAAGGGGAAAGCTGACCCAGGGATGAGCACCACACTAATGGCAGGGGCAGCCTTGGCAGCACAGGACTTCCCAGGCTGATTGGGATGCAACAGAGCCTCCAGGCTGACAGGGAGTCCTGGGAGGGAAGTGCATCCTGGGAATATCCCAGTTCTGAGAGGATAAACGTGGAGACAATTCAACTAAACAGCAAACGTGCAGGGGTACTTCCGAATGATCTGGCAGCATGTGCCAGGCATGCTGTGGGGATATCACCTCACTGCGTGCAGAGGCAGAGGGTTTGCTGCCTGTCTCACCTGAATCTGCAGGGTACAGAGAGAAGGAAGGGACAGTAAATTGCTGTAAAGCTGTAGGGGTGCTGGCAGAGGACAGACCAGCATCCATGCTGCTCAGTGTAAGCGTCCAGGCTGCGCCTCATTCCAGTACAGGAAGGTTTGTTTCCTGGAGATTTGTTGCCTCACGCATGATTGAATCCCCCAGTCGGCTAAGCAGTGGGGCTGAGCAGCTGTACCCCAGGGGTGAGGACAGTTAGTAGGGGAGCAGGCTGCATCAGAGCTTTCTTTAGACCACCCTGCCTTCTCCTTACTAAACCTGGACCTAGTCCAACTTAGTTCTGCTATCTCCCTCCACCACTGGTTCGCAAACTGGAGGTGGCAGTTTGCATATGTCAGGAAAGGAAGGAAAGTGCTGGGTATGACTGGTTACAGTTGGGGAATTCACAAAGCAGCTAAATTCAGATGGCCATAAAAATTTAGATGACCATAAAATGCAGCTGTAATACGACTCATGGCCATTTGAGAAGGATCGCCCAGTCATAGAAGATGCTGGGGAATGCTTTATGGGTCGTAATGAAACAGATGTAATCATTTTGTTTATGCTCATAAAGAGCCTCGCTTTATGTTATAGGAAGTAAAACAGTTATTTTTCTGTTATCTTAAATACTGCAAAGTAAAATTAAATACAAGGAGTTGGGTTTTTTTGTTGTTGTTTTTTTTTAATCTTTGTAGGCTATGCATATCCTGGAAATCAGCCTTTTAATGTCTCTTATGATGAAATATTCCCTAGTGGGATCTGTCCTCACATGGATCTCATCTCAGTGACCCAGATGAGGGTGCTGCACTCATAATTTAAAGTAAATTAAGTCCAGACTTTTGACTGCTGATAAATTGCCAGAACCGTTCTTAGTTGAACAAGTTTTGGTCACTGCTGTGCTCCAGAATGCATTTCAGTTTCCTTTTGCACATTAAACCTTAATATTCACATCAAAAATAATTTGATTGGAAAATTAAAAGTTCGCTGTTGTTTCCTTCCTAGAATAAGGAATTAAAACTGAAGGGATTTGTTTGTTTCTTCAGAACAAAAAGAATAAGCATTAGCATGTACTGCTGAGGCAGTAAGTATTCTTTCTAAAGAAACTTTTTTCTTAAGTATTCAGGCACACCTAATAAAAAGGCACATAAGAAGTAAAATAGAACAATCTGTTGTTATTTAACATGGCAAATACTGTTGAGATACAAACACAGTTAAGTTTTCTCTGGTAACTAAGCAACACAAGAAAATACCACTTATCTGAATTGCTGTTTATTCTACTGATTTTTAGCTCTGCAGTAGTGATTTTCATCCTCTACACCTCAAACACAGAAAGAACAACTGTTTATGGTATGGCTAAATTGCTTAATATAGTGTTTGATAAAGGAGCAAATTAGGCATCAGAATAAATGTCTAGGACTGCCCCAACTAGCCGTTTATGACTTTTGATCTTCTCACAAGTGCTTCACTAGATTATGCAACATAAGCAGGCATCCTCTACAGACTTAGGCAATTGCAATAAAATGGACTACATGAGGCATGAAATCAGAATAATTTCATTTTTCGAAGAATGCAAATGGTCTCTTATTCATGTGTATCATCCTAAGGACTTTGTAGATAAAGCACATGGTAACAATGTAGTCTTTGACACTTCTAAACTGAAGACCTTTTTCTAGAGCCGTATATATTATCATCAGATGGATAATTTCATTATGGTGAAAGTCTGTAGCAAGTGCTCAGAGCCATAGTCAGACTGGACTCACATATGGCTCTGCACTTGCATATGCACATACTTGTTGTGCACGCTGTTTAAATGAACAGCAGATGAACATAACTTTTCCAAATCTTGAAAATCTGGATTTGTAGCTAAAGATTTACAAAAGTTGTGGGACTGGAAGAAAGGAGGTAAAAGCAAATAACAAACTTTGGGGTGAGAATCCCAGAGGAACT
Organism: Donacobius atricapilla; assembly: GCA_013397315.1. Classification (NCBI taxonomy): domain Eukaryota; kingdom Metazoa; phylum Chordata; class Aves; order Passeriformes; family Mimidae; genus Donacobius; species Donacobius atricapilla. Next base: position 379,590 of record WBMY01011116.1, read on the forward strand.
CAGAAGACTGGAAGACATTGACTGAGCCAAAGTATGTGCAGCAAGAACAATCAAGTCCCACATGCTTGTGAACAACATGTCCACCAGTAATAAGGATTTGATTTCTCTTTTTCACTTATAGTAGGTTTCAGCTATCTTTATGAAAAAGAATGGTGTCTGTGAAGCATAATGGAGCAGCTTCTGAAATAATTTCCTAGCAGGAATGGGTATAAATGACATTCAGATACTATGAAGTAAACTGGGGTAAAACTCAAGCTCTGTTAAATCACTGCCAAAAGCACCTTCAGTTTCAGTGATACCAGGATAATCACCAAAGATCTTTTATAAAAGAGTAGATGAATTTTAAGCAGGCTGAAATATTTAGCACAGGGGCCAGTGGCACCTAAACACTCTTCCAGAATAACTGACTCTGAGCAATTGTCTCCTGTTTCATAGATATTCTGGGGGCCTCCTTGCCTGCCTTGTACCAGAGCAAGACCTGGGGGAAAGTTACTAAGAATAAGGGAGAAAGGAGTTAGAATTTTATTCACACAAGAAAAAGGCACATCCTCCCAATCATGGGCTTCCAAAATATCAGCTGGATTTGTGTGTGCTGACTGATAGCTTGCTCCTGCAGAAAGGTATTAGGTTGGTCTGCTGCCAGCTCCTGAGGAACAAACGCTGTATGATTATTTTCATTCATCCTAGTTAATAAAGCAGTGGTTGTACAGCACTTTAAATATGGAAAGCACTCCTATAAATATTTGGCATTATCGTATAATTACACTACCTTATCTCAATTAAATGAACAAGTGGGTATGCTTTAATCATGTGGATGAATTGTTACCAGAATTATTTCAAATGTAGGTATCTCAGTCTATGCTGACCATCCTCAAGATTGGTATGTGAACCTGGAGCAAAATGAGGGCTCTTGATTTTGGAAATACTGGAGAGCCACTGTCTTATTAGAATGAATGTCTCTTTCCCTAGAACCGAAATACATTTTTTCCCAAATACAAATATAGGCAATTTTTTTATTTCTATTTGTCTTGCATCTTGGACACCTGTTGTCCAAGGTAGTAGCACAAGGAGTAGCCTGGTTTTCTGTTTGTTTACTTTACTACCTTCCTTCATTAGTACAATGGAAAAAGAATGCCACTTGTGGCCTTGTCTCAGATTCACATCCTTCAGGGTTATGCCTTATCGATGGTCTGTATACTGTGCTGTCTGATGCACTGAAATAAATTAAAACAATTAATAGCTGAAAAATTCTCTAGTTACTTTAAAGGTTAAGACATTAAGACTCAAATAACAATATATACGTTGCCATCAATGTTATCAATTATATAGTGCTTGTGACTCCATTGTATTAATTCTGAATATAAGCTTCTTTAAATCAGCATTGACAACCCAAGCAGTGGTCTGTCTTCACAAAAAAAAAAAGAAAAAAAAGGGAAAAAAAAAGAAAAAAAAGAAAAGAGAGAGAGTAAAAGAGTAATTTTAAAATCAAAAGGGTTTGATACTGCTTTTTCATACTAATTTTCATAGAATCACAGACTGAAAGAATGGGTTGGGTTGGAAGGGACCTTAAAGATCATCCAGTTCCAATTCTCTGCCATGGGCAGGGTCAGCTTCTACTAGACCAGGTTACTAAAAGCCCCATCCAATTTGGCCTTGAATACTTTCAGGTCTGGGGAATTGACAGCTTATCTGGGCAACCTTTTCCAGCATCTCACCACCCTTACTATGAATCATTTCTTCCTGGTATTTAATTAAAACCTACCCTCTTTCAGTTTGAAGCCATAACCTTCAGCCTCCTTTACGTACTGTAAGACCACAATAAGATCTCCCTGGAGCCTTTTCTTCCCCAGGCTGAAGTTCCCTCTCAGTCTGACTTCACAGAAGAGGTTTTATAATCTTCTAACTTCAAAATCTCTAAGAAACTCAGTTACATCTAAGTTTTTCTCCACAAACAAGAGTGCTATGAAATTGTAGGGTCTTTTTATGGAGTGTGTGGAGCGGTGGGTTTTTATTTGGTTTTACTCTTCCAGTGAAATAAGAAACTTTAAGACAAACTTGATTTATTAGACAAAGTAGTTACTTTACTAGATGGCAGTATTGTTACCACACTTCCCATTTTTGCTTGTTTTCCTTTTTCTGTCAGGTGCTCTAACTCAATTTTTCCCTCATTTTCGTCTCTTTTCATATCAATTAAATGCTCTTTGGGAACATGGATAGGCAGTTTTTGGATATTTGTAAAGCACCAGCAGAAGACTGTAGTTGACTGAATGCAATCACAACCAAAATAATAACACTCACATCTGCACTTTCAGGTTCATTGACATCAATTTACCTTAGACATTTTGCAATGCAGAACTCTATACTACTTCTTCCTATATCGTTCTGGAATAACTGTATATAAGAGTCACAACCTGGACTCACATGCAAATGTGAATTTCCACCAAAACATTACCAGAACACCAAAATATAAAATCCCTTTAAATCAGGAACCACCTCTGACTGTGTCTGTATGGCATTTGCTGACAATAGGCCTCCAGTGAGGGTGTCTGAAAGGGAATTACATAATGCATATATATATAAAATGGAATGTGTCATTACTGCAGTGTTAAGCTATATTTGGAAGCCACTACAACAAAGCACTTTCTCCCATTTTTTTTTTTCTTCAACATTTCACAGAAAAAAGTGTCTTTGATATATGAATCATTTTATGAGACCATCTTTTTATTTTAATAACTGCTAATTTGCACACCTAACATCAATTGCTGGTGCAATTAATTGTGGATGCAAATCAGAATGTTTAGCTGTCTAATCACCCGATTGTGCCTATAAATCAGGGACAGTAATTATGTGTGTAAATGTTCATTTCAGCCTGCAATTAATTTGGCCAAAATTGAAAGGAGAGAAAAAAAATACCACCATACACTGAAATTTGGTCCCCAGTGTGTAAAAACAGAAAGTATCTTCCTCCTCTATGTCTTGTGTTTAAATTGCAGGGAGCTAAGTAGACAAAGAGCAATGATTCCCCAGTCCCCAATAACTCACTGCCAGTGTTTCACAATAAAGTGCAATGGGAGAGGAAATATTTCCATACGGGTTCATTAATCACAACATATTTGCCATGCACAACCACTCTGCAGAGCAGGTAAAGAACCCTAGGGGTCCTCACCTGCCACAGTATGTCATTTTTGTAATAGGAAAAGTATTTTTTGTACAAATGCTGGAGAACTGAAGTTGCAGATGGCTCTACTGGCAGAGCTAGAGCCTCCTGGCACAACTCGCAGCAGCCACAGCTCCTTTAGGAATTTATAGCAAGGGTTAGTGATATCTTAAAAGAATTATGCTGAAGATGCTGTCTGCTCCCACTATGTGCCATGTTCCAAGGTGTGCCCCTTGGGATGACACGTTAGGCAAGACAAACAAACCCCACCCAAACAATAAACTGCAGAATGAAATACAAGCCTTACCTGTCCTTGTTGTGCTGCAGGACTTTAGTGAGAGGTCTAGGAACAATTAAATGGATCGTGGCTGAGAACTTGTGGGTCCAATGGACCCCATTAACAGAACTGTGCAGCAAAAGATGCCTTTCCAGCTCAGTGGCTTTCAGATCTGGGAAGCAGGCCATTTCACTTTACCTAACCCCAAAGACACCAGAGGGCCCCAGTTATCCCATCACACTCTGACCCATCTAGACCTGCTCAGTGTTTTGCATGAGAGTTACAGTTGGTGTCTTGTTTACTGTACCTCTGTGGTCTCAATCTCTGAGCAGTTCATTGCTATTTCACTCCCACTTGGGACTTTGATAAAATTCAAAGCCACCTGGTGTGATTTTAATTGAAATGTGAGTTTAATGTGTTTTCCTTTTATATTGCTGTGATGTGCATTGTCAAGAGAAATGCTACAGGCTCAGATCTGTCCTCTCAGCTGTTTCTCTGTGCTACTCCCGAGTTTTATCTGGTGAATATTCCTGAATTAAAGCTGCTGCTCTGCAGTAAATTGTGCATTGGGTACAAGGGTGCATTAGGTCATTCTTCAAGGGGGCAACCAAGCCTTAGGCTCTTTGCCAGTCAGAAGCCAAACGTCTTCTCATCAGCATAAGACACCTCCAGAGTTACAGCTCAGTAGAGTAAAGATTAAAGGTTGCATGCAACCTTTGTAAAACGAGATTTCACAATTCACCATGCTCCACCAGTTATGAAAAGGGTTTTAAGATAAGAACTTGTGGGAAGAAGAAATACCAAAATACTTTATCTTAAATAATTAAAACAATTCATATTGAAAGTAGTTAAGATTTACTAAACTTTTTCTAATTATAAAATAGGATCTCACTTTAAAAAATGCTGTGAAAACATATTGAAAGTATCATCAGAAAATGCTGTCAGGAACAGGATATGAAAGGTATCTCAAGAAAAAGAGAAACAAAGATCCACATCAGTTAGTAGCCCACCAGGCTACTACTGTAGGACACAAGGCACCCTGATGCAAGACAAATGCCTTAATCTTCAAAATTTTTCATTAAGTGAGACTGGGGTTTTTTCAGCCAACCTTAATTAGTTTGGAACTCAAATTGTAGGAACAATGTGAGAGCTTTTCTGACACATAATAACTGGTATCAGATCAGAACAACAGGATGGATCAAAGGCCACCCAGAGTGATCACTGTGCTGTGACTCAGGTGTGTCATGGGAGGCTGCTGCAAGCTCTACAAGGGTCACCACAGGCATCACAGCATCTGGGTACTAACCTTCAGAAGACACCCCTTGCTTCCTAAAACCACTCATTACTCCTGCACCCATCAAAATCTACTTGATGTGCTGGCTGCCAGGTGTTTTTCTTGCTGATTATACAGACCATGAGAGCTCTCGGGATTTGCTCCCTTTATCTGCTGGTTACTATGGGGAGCAGCAGCAGCCTGTTGGGTTCCTGGCTCCTGCTTGCTTCTTACTGCTACTGCTGCATGCGAGCTACCCTAGTGAGTCATTTCTGATCTCCAAGGGAACCCACAGCCAGATCTCCACGCCTCCTAAAATAGGAACTTGCAGCTACATCTTCTTTCCAACTAAAATAATCAAACGATGAGGAAAAAAACCCCTATATATCTGACAGTATCTGAAATACTCAGTGCATTAGGTGGGTGGAAAAGCAGGACAATAAGCTCAGCCATAGCAGAGCTACAGGCTAAGGCTTCCTCAGACTTGCAGTGCAGGTGGTCATCCAAGTCCTAATAAAGCCATGGAGAAGGAGATTAGTTCTTTGCAGGGCCTCATAAAAGAGTCAGTTTTGTTTCTCTCATTGTTTGCAAAACCTCCGAGGAAGACCATATAATTAAGATATCACCTGTATATTTCAAATTAAAAAACTGGGTCCCTGAAAGAAATACTATTTAACAAATAAGACAATGCTAAGCTTTTTTAATGGCCTTATAAAGGCTAGTCTTGTCTTCAGTTTAGCTTACTCTTATCACATCAACTATTATAAATTGAAATACGATCCTTTTAAATAAATGTTCATTACTTTGAAGTACATTGAACAAAATGTTATTTGCAAGCAGAAGTATAAACTGTAAAATATCATTCTGTGCTTCTATAACCACCCTCTTTCATTTCCAGGTATTTTCACACGATGTACTTGGGTATCCGGAGTCGACAGAGTGGAGAGAATGACAGATGGCGGTTTTATTGGAAAATGGTGTATGAGTATGCAGATGTGAGTATGCTGCATTTGCTAGCCACCTTTCTGGAAAGTGCACCACAGCTGGTCCTGCAACTCTGTATTGTTGTACAGACTCGTACACTACAGGCTCTCCAAGGTAGGGGTTCATTTAATCTATTTATTTTTTATAATTTTTGAAAGATGCAATTTCCACACATACATATTTATCCTTTGTTCAGACTGCTGTGTGCTTGTAGTCCTGGCATAAGAGCAGATCTTGCCTGCTAGCTGCTATTTAGCTGTTAACAAAAAATTCTGTCAAGGAAGACTGTGTTATTAGAGGGTTTTTTAGCCTTTCTTAATGGCCCTGGGTTGTGGGTAGGATTTATAATGTTTTGCTTTCTGCATGTCCTTGTAATAGAAGAGCTCTTCTGATTACCCACTTGGGCCAATGTGAAAATTGCATCAATCAAACTATTTCTCTTCTCCCTATGCTTTTTTCTGTGAATGTTCAAAACCCTGCAAACTGCAGTAATGAGGTTCATATGGCATTATGCAAAACAGGAGATGGCATAGGAGACAACAGCAATTCTGTGAAGAAAATGCCAATGTTTATGCCCATCAGTTCTCAGCCGTGGTTATTTGAAAAATACAAATCATCTCTCAAGCAGTACTCATTCCTTCACATTCTGGGTTTCCTTCTAAGGTTGATGTTTTCAGCAAGGGTGGTTATTTCTTTGCAATGGTAAATGCATGCATATGTCCTGCTATATGGCTTTATCAGTCAGTGATACAGATATTAGATTATCTCATTCACTATTGCTTTTTTCATGCAGCTTTTGGCTCCCTGACAGCTGTCCTTTTGTATTGTGCCATTGTTTTGCCTTATGGCTGCACCTGGAAGAATTTTTTAGCAAGGGAATGAAGTGAATGAGAACTTGGGATCCAGAGGGTGACAAAAATGCCATGAGGCAGTGAGGAGTAAAGGGAGGAGGGGAGAATCAGAGGGACAGAGGGAGAGACAGAGGGAGGAAGGAAATGCAGAATTTTTGTCATTTACTTTTAAGGAACAGCTCATATACTTACCACTGTACAAGAAGAAAATGTGACAGCACCTTGCTCTGAGAAAATGTTGAATCTGGTTAGCTTATTTGGAGTAACATGAAGTGAGTCTGATTGGGTAAAATAGGACCGGACACAAAGTGGGTAACTGTGTGAAGATCTTGATCCTGGGCAGTTTCCTGTGGATAAATCAGAGGCTTTACCTTTACTGAGCTCTGAATTGTCATGTAATAGAGCTGTCCTTCTTCCTGTGGTTTTGTTTCGTTAGATCTAAAACTCTGCCATCTTGATGGCAAAAGTTTCTATTTTAATTGGTTGGTGCTCTGTACAAGGAAGTTTGCCTAAGCACTTCCTACAGCTATTTCTCAAAATGATAAGGCCCCACACTAATGAATTCAAACTATTATCATTGAGGAGAAGGTACTATCACTTCAAGATTTGTCTCCCCAGAAAAAGCGAGTCCAGAGTGAGACTTAGGAGAGGAATACTGTATGGTCAGCTGTAATTTAGCTATCTTCATAAACTATTAATACAGAATGCCTCTCATCCTCATTTTAGTGCAATAACAGATCTGTCTCTGAGAAATGAGCCTGGTGAGTAGGTACTAAGCCTGTGATACACTCCGCAAGTGGTTGTTAATTAGAGAAGACCCGAAGTGCCTCAATTTAAAAGGCAAAAATGGTTCCTGCAGCCTGCAATCAGCTCTGTGAAACCTATGTATCAGAAACCAGATAGTAATAAAACTATAATTATGGATTTCAGCTGAGAAGGTTGAAGGTATTTACTTATGCTCTTTTCCCCCATTTTCTTCCAACTTCCACAGAGAAAAGGATCCATTTTAAAAAACCTAAGAAAATTAAACAAGATTTTGTAGTATTTTCTTATACAGTAATATCATTATACTCTCATGATAAAAGCGAATATGTTTTAGCATCTTGCCAGCTGCGAAAATCCTTTCTCTGTTTTCTCTCCTTTCTTAAAGAAATTATAAGGATAATGCATTACACCATAGGATGGTGGATTAGCGGTGAGACTGCATAAGAAGAGCATAATTTCTCTCAGTGGTATCATGCTACAAATGGGTGTTTTAAAAGGCCCAGCAATAAGGTATCTGCTTTAGCTGGCTGTCCACTCACTGAGCCTGTTAGAGAGATTTCCAACATAGATCAATAAGCAGGGTGTTTGATTGATTTTTCTTTCTTTAGGGAATGCTACTTGTTTTTTATTGTTGTTCTTTTAGTTCTCTGTCCCAGAGGACAAAGTTATTATGCAAATTGTTAAATGACATTGCTGGTCCATTTTCTTAAAAATATATGGCTTTCACAAACCACAAATTTGACATGGGAAATGAATGGTCTGTAAGCAGGTATTCCTAATATTAATCCATTAATTACTGCAAGAAAAATTTTTAAATATTTTAATTTATGAAAGTCTATATTTTCAATTCCAAATGCAACAAAACAGCATCATTCCCAACAGGAGAATGCTATTAGTGTTACTGAAGATTTCGTTTTGTAATGGATGTTGGCTTGATTCAGACTATTTCTTATTTCAGTCACTAAGCCCTGCCAATCAAGGTAAGAAATATGTGCAGACCTGTACATGCATCTTTATAGGGATCATGAAAAATATTGTGCAATATCTGCAAAACCTTCCCTCTCAGTTTCCCATGCACTGCTGTAAAGACCACTTCAAAAGCCCAGAGGATGCCCCACAGGAGTACTTTAGCACTTGCCTGGCCTCCCCAAGCATAAATTTAAAAACTGCAGTGTAAGCTTCTAGCAAGGAATGTGTACCCCTGTATCATGACCCTGCAGCAGAGCAAGGCTTGTGTGGGAGGCCATCGACAGTCCTTATGGACTGTCATCGCCCTCTGCATCCTCACCCAGAGATATCCAAGTAAAACAATAGCTAAGTTATTATCTAAAACTCTGATTCTTCTTTGAGATTTCATCAAAACTGGCACATTTAGAGGCAATGTTCATTCTTATTCTGCCTACAACCAGCAGCCAGATCTCACCTGAGTAGAAGGAATGAAATTGCTTGTGGGGAAGCTGATGATTTCTAGGTGCTAATTTCTCAAGAAGACAAACAACTTCAGTTTGACAGTGGACTAAACTGGAGCTGTGCTAATACTACTATTACGTCCACTTTTTCCACTCTGGCGATTCCTTTGAGTTTGAAGAAATATCTGCTCTCTAGAAGACTGACTGATGTGCCTTGAAATAAGTAATTCCTCTTTTCCTCACAGGAGTCTGTTTCTCCTGCCTTTGCTCTGAGCACAGCCACACTCCCTGGGACAGGGGGATATCGCACAATGGGTAATGCCAGCCCTGGGGAGGCAAGGGAGGACATGGCATCAGGGTAGGTAAGGAAGGTCAGGGCCATCCCTTTATGTGGCACCTCATCTTGGAGTCCTGCCCACAGACTAGCAGTCATCCCTGGGCACTCTTTCTTACTTTGGTTCTCCTACTATGCGATTTGATTTTAGAAAGGCTTCTCATCTTAAAATGAGTAAACACCAGCAAGCAAAAAATCCTGCTGCCCATCTGATTGGAAAGAGACTCCCATCAGTTATACAGGTACTACTTTCCCATTCAAGGGTATGGTGTTCTAACCACACCTAGATGAGCAGGTAGACAAGATTACTCCCTGGATTTGCCACAGATTTCATTGTTTATACTGTATTAATTAACACATTGCTTAAATTATAGATTAGCTTCTCATTCCTGTTTACTGCATTGACAATTTTTTCTTCAGCCCCTGGGAGGTTTGTTCTGGCTTCTCCATACAATGCTATTAATCAAAGTCTCTATCAAAGTCTAATCAAAGTTTATGTCATATAAAGCTGCATTTCTTAATGGGGACTGACAGTAGTGCCAGAAGCAAAATGAAAAGTTTAGACCAGTTTATAAATTCATCAAGTTTCATTGAAGTCACCACACACCACAGAGCTACTGGATTCTGCTGAAAATGCATTTCCAGGAAATCTCCCTGGCCAAAACTTTTCCCATTTTCTACCAACTCTGTTGGAAGTCCTATACTGTTCATATGCTGACACTGCAGCCAGTGTGCAAAAGTTTACAGTGCCACCAAGCACCATTCTCCAGTCCTTCTACTCCAAACAAATTGCTGTTCAGATCCAAGCTGAAGAATAAGCTCAGAGGCTTGATAGAGGCTTTATGACATGGCTGATAGGTCCTAACTTTATCTGGCAGAAGCAAATTATGTTGTTAACTGGTTGATTAAAATAATCCTCTAGCAAAGCTCAGTGTTGTGCATCAGGACTTCAGACTCTTTTCATATCAGCACAGTAAACTGAAAATAATTTAAGTCTACAAATTTTCTGTGTGAACAACATTATGCTTTGGCACAGCTTTTCTTTTTTTGTTACCTTCACAGCAATTTTGGATTGCTCTGTAAAATGCTGCCTACATTTGTAGTGCCAAATAAATAAATAAATAAATAAAATATATAAAAATAATTCTGATGCAATCTTTTATACAATTCAGTGTATATTTGAATAGAAATCAAGTACAGCACTTGAGTTCAGTGCAAGTTGCCATTACTTTGTATTGTCAAGGTTCTGCACCACTGCAGTCCAGCACCCAACCTTTCCACAGAGAAACTAAAACAGAGCAACCTATAGTTACAAANCTCTGTTTTTTTAAATATTGTTAAAAAAAAAAGACAGCCAATAAAAAGAAAAAAATATATGTATAATTTTTAAAAATATATTTATTTAAAAATGGAGAGCCTCCAGTGCGGGGAAAAGCAGTCAGACTTCAGCCAATAATTTCAGTCATCCCAAATATGCATCGTTCCAGACAAAGAATTGCATTGCTTTCCCCTGTCCAGTGGGACTATTGTGAGTGACAAGTGGGACTAGGGAATAAGAGATACTTAGATGGAAAAGTGGAATCATTCCTCCTGCTGTGCATTCTCTCATCTCATGAGAGATGAGAATTTTCTTCATAGACTTTTTTCTTCCTCAGTCCCAGTCTGAATTAATTTTTGGTATATACAGATGACCAAGACTGCACAGAAGACTCCAGATGACATTTATCCAGAGCTCCCATATTTCTCATGGCAATATCTCACTAGGTATGATCTAGGGTTGTAATTCCCTGTTCATTCAGGTATTGGACTAGTTAATTCTAGTTATTTCATNTGCAAAAGTTTACAGTGCCACCAAGCACCATTCTCCAGTCCTTCTACTCCAAACAAATTGCTGTTCCTGCCCAAGCTGAAGAATAAGCTCAGAGGCTTGATAGAGGCTTTATGACATGGCTGATAGGTCCTAACTTTATCTGGCAGAAGCAAATTATGTTGTTAACTGGTTGATTAAAATAATCCTCTAGCAAAGCTCAGTGTTGTGCATCAGGACTTCAGACTCTTTTCATATCAGCACAGTAAACTGAAAATAATTTAAGTCTACAAATTTTCTGTGTGAACAACATTATGCTTTTGCACAGCTTTTCTGTTTGTGTTGCCTTCACAGCAATTTTGGATTGCTCTGTAAAATGCTGCCTACATTTGTAGTGCCAAATAAATAAATAAATAAATAAAATATATAAAAATAATTCTGATGCAATCTTTTATACAATTCAGTGTATATTTGAATAGAAATCAAGTACAGCACTTGAGTTCAGTGCAAGTTGCCATTACTTTGTATTGTCAAGGTTCTGCACCACTGCAGTCCAGCACCCAACCTTTCCACAGAGAAACTAAAACAGAGCAACCTATAGTTACAAATTATTCTTGACACTTGGCAAAACAGATTTCCAGTGACAAAGATCAACAAGTATGATATACTACAGAGTAAATGTATTTTCTGGAAATTAAATGACCTTAAAATGATCCTCCGGTCCTTTTGCAAATTTTAAAAATGTTATCTTGCACTCATTAGGATAGAGCCGTTATATTAGCATTGTTTCTGACAGTCCAGGGGAGGACTTCCTGAAGGCAATCATGTAATACAATCCATTTTATAACCTGATTACAATCTTAAAACTAGTTATACTCTTTAGTATCTAATATACCAGTTGAGAGTTTAATTCTCTGATTGACAGAGACCTGCTGATGCCTGTCCTGACTTTTTAACTTTATCTGCAGTCTGTCCACATTTATTCTTGTGCCACCCCTGTTTTTATGCTTGTTCCCTAAGGAAATGGGGTTCGTACAATTATATAGCCCATTTCTGTCCTTTAGTCCTTCTTTTAGGAAATTGTGATCCATTGCAGTATTTCAATCAGGTATAAAAAAAAAAAATATCAAAGATAACTCTGTTTTTTTAAATATTGTTAAAAAAAAAAGACAGCCAATAAAAAGAAAAAAATATATGTATAATTTTTAAAAATATATTTATTTAAAAANGAATTAATTTTTGGTATATACAGATGACCAAGACTGCACAGAAGACTCCAGATGACATTTATCCAGAGCTCCCATATTTCTCATGGCAATATCTCACTAGGTATGATCTAGGGTTGTAATTCCCTGTTCATTCAGGTATTGGACTAGTTAATTCTAGTTATTTCATGATCCTTTAAAACAACACACAGGCTCTTCTTGTGTCATGTCACTCTGATGAGGCTCCAATTACATTAAAAAATGTATTAGCAACTAAATGCATGTAATGAAATTTCATTTCTTCTCTACTTTTGCAGCCTGCAAGGTGCCCCTGATTTTTACACATATCACTCTCCTTTCGTACATTGACAATATCTCCCAAACACACACTTGCACATTATGTTTTAAACAAAGGTCATTAAGAGAAGTATTCAGACAAGATTGGTTACAAGTGCAATCAGTATTGAAAAGGTAAGAGTAACTCTACTTCACTCCCAGGGTTCTTTCTTAGCATTTCAACATAATCTGCAGTATCTTTCTCTGCCCTGTTTCTCTTCTATTATTCCCTAACCTCTAAAGCATCACCAGCATTTCCTATTAGCATTGTAGTCACCATTCTTCCATCTGACAGATTAAATCTGCCATATTTTTCTTGTTGAGAAAGGGGTTATAAAAGAAAGATATAGAGCTATTCTAGATTCTGTAGCTCTCTTATGATCTACTTCATTTTTTAATGTATCCATTCTTTTTCATACACCTTCATGTTTCAAGTCCAGGTTGGACAGGGCTTTGAGGAATCTGATGTTCCTGAAAGTTGTCCCTGCCCAGGGCAGAGATTTGGAACTAGATGACCTCTCAGGTCCCTTCTAACTCAAGCCATTCTATGGTTCTGGATTTACCTTTGTTTCCAGTTAATTATTGCTTTAAAAGCTGCTCTAAAGCTTTGTGTTGTATTGAAGCATGCATTGTAGTCCTGCTTCAGCCAGGTGCTTGTGAAATACCTCCTTTTCAGTCAAATGGCACCAGTTCTGAATGGAGATACTTAAGATGCTTCTCACCAACAGCAGAATTTCATACACTGGCTTATTCTGAATCCTGAGACAGAGAGGTTTTTGTTGCATTGGGTGAAAACAAGGAACTTCAAGTTTTTCATCCATCTACAGTAATACAGATTTCCTTTCTGTTCTTATTTTCTGTCTGCTGGCTCTGTCTTTGAGAGTCCCGATGGACTTTCAAGAGTCCTGATGGAAAATTGTCCTATAAAGCACAACCTTTATTGCTCATAGTTCTTTTTTTCATTTCCATCAAAGAACCATTTCTGAGGTAGGTTTTGAGGCTTTTTTCTGGAGGTTTTTCGGTTTCAGTGTTCAAAAGCTGCAGAAATCCTTCTGTGCTTTGCCTCAAAGAAAATCCAAGTCTTCCTCACTGAGAAGTGGAGAACAGAACAATTAACTTCTGCTGCCTTCACTCATTTCTCTAAAATTCTGTTGGGCTTACTAACAGATCTATTTTTGTTTATCCCTCCATTTTATATAAATTAAGCCAACGTTTATGTGATTCGGTGCTATTTTGCTACAATTACTTGTCCTGAAATGACCTCTATACTTTCCATAACTAAGTTTAGAAAGAATCATCTCTGCTTTCTCTCAGAAAAGCTGTCAGCTGTCACACTCTGGAATATCTGGGCTGCCTTCAGCAGCACTTGTTCTCCAGCCTATATCTGACAAATCAGAGGCTGCCATAACGAGACAATTCTGTGCAGAATTTCTCGCTGTAATAATGGTTTGAACATCTCAATCCATACCCAAATTTAACTCTGGAATTCTACAGCAGACTCTTAACAACTACCCACTATCTTTCCCCGAAGTGATTTTGTATGCAAACAGAGTCTGTTTTATCAGGGAACCCTTTCTGAACATGCTGCTGTCATTCCATTCATACACACTGCTTTTGCCATTATTTCCATCTTTTCTGAATACCAGCTCCAGGGAGTGATTATGAGACCATGGGTGTTTCTGTAACCTATAGCTCTTTTTGTAACTCATAGCTCATTTTGTAACCCTATAATGCTTCATGTCCTGTGTTTATTTCCTGTGTTTCCTGATGTCCTGTCCCTGTCCATTCATCTATCTAAAGGTGGGATGCATCAATGCAACTTGTAAAAGCAAGAGGCAATATACACAGGTATTGTCAGGAAGATAAGGAGTTGGAAGAGTTAAGGTGTAGCTTCCTTACAAATCCATTCTACAGGACCTCAACCCCTGAAAGTCAGAGATGAATAGTGAGCATTTTTATTCTTTCTGTTCAACTAGAGTAAAAGAACCCCAATTTCTCTAGCAGCTTTAGTAATGAGGGGAACTGCAACAAACATTTTTTCATAAATTATATGTTCTGTTTGCTCTGGTTTTTTTAACTGAATTTATGCTGATATCTTTATCCTTGTTTATTGCCTATTAACTGGTCATAAAAAGACCAGACAATCACACAGTACTATATAGACATATAAATGTGAGTTTGCATTATGATGCAGAAAATATCATTTGTGAAGCTTGGTCACTCATTGAACACTTTTTTTTCCATTCATTACATCACAGAAAAAAATGAATAAACTATTCAGGTCATTCTGAGTGAATAGCAATACAGCTTCATAACATACCAGCATGAAATCTACATATGTAATTTTAATAGAAAAAAGTCATTAAAAACAGTATTAAGGAGATTTAATATACATTCTACTGCTACTCTTTTTGTCCTCATTCTTCTTGCATTAGCTATCCTAGCTACATTTGCAGATAGAGGTGTCTCTAGCTAAGCTTCAAAAACCTGTTGGAAGGTCCCAATAAATTAGCTGGTTACCAGAGACAGTAACTAGGTGCCTCTTTCACTAAATTTTGAAAAAATCTTGTCATATATTTGGATATTTGCACACAACATTAGGTACATATTTTGTCATACCTTAGAAGTATTACGCCAGTCTGAATGTAAAGAATTATAAGTGGTTTTATAAAATTATGTTTGCATAGGAATAAAATTTAAAGATTGGTTTCTCAGGGCTTTTTGATGCAGTTTGTTTAAGTACCAAGCTGATAATCTCACCTCTGGATGATATTTCCAGCTCACACCAATTGAGTGTCTTGTCACAGAATGAAAGAATAAGATAGGTCAAAGGGTGTCTTCAATCAGTCATCTGGTCCAAACTCTTCTGGAAGCACAACCATGTTCAAAAATCAATCAGATTCCTCAGGGCCATGTCTCTTTGAGTTTTTTGCACCTTTGTGGTTGCTGAGCCCACAGTCTCTCTGGGTGAACTGTAGCAGTGTTCACCACCCTGGCAAAAATATCTTTTCCTACAGCAAATCAGATTTTTCCTTGCTGCAATTTTGACTCACTGTGTGCCTCTAAGTTTGAGGGATGTGTATAATTCTCCTTTTAGGCAGGAGAAAATGGCAATTAGATCTCTCTTCTTGGTTCACAGTCCTCTCTACCAGTCCTCCCTCAGGCTACACAAACCCAGCTCAGGCACCATGTGCTCTAGCCCCTAACATTGTGGCTATGAGTGGACAAGGGAAGGGTTACAGATGTTATATACCTGGACTTCTGCAAAACCTTTGACACAATTCCCCACAACATCCCTCTCTCTAAATTGAAAAGAGATGGAGTTGATGAGCAGATTGCTAGATGGACAAGGGAGTGGTTGGACAGTCACATCCAGAGAGTAGTGGTCAATGGCTCAGAATCCTGATGGACATTGGTGACAGTATTGTTCCTCAGGGGTCCATATTGGTACTGGTGTTACTTAACATCTTCATTGATGACATAGACAAAGGGATTGAGTGCACCCTCCGCAAATTTACAGATGACATCAAGCTGAGTGGTGCAGTTGACACACCTGGAGGGCCGGGTGCCATCCAGAGGGACCTGGACAAGCTCGAGAAGTGAGACCATGGGAATCTCATGAGGTTTAATAAGACCAAGTACTGATGCTATACCTGGGTCAGGGCAACCTCCTGTCTCAACATGTGCTGAGAGATGAACAGATCCAGAGCAGCCCTGCAAGAGGGACTTGGGGGTGCTGGTGGGTGGGAGGCTGGACATGACCCAGCCATGTGCACTCACTGCCCAGAAAACCAACCATATCTCTTGCTGGATCAAAAGCAGCATGGCCAGCAGGGCAAGGGAGGGAATTCTGGCCCTCTGCTCTGCACTGGTGAGATCCCACCTGGAGAGCTGCATCCAGCTCTGGGGTCCACAGCACAGGAAGGACACAGACCTGTTGGAGTGAGTCCAAATGAGGCCATCAAGTTGATCAGCGTGATGAAGAACCTCTCCTACAAGGAAAAGATAATTAGGATTGTTCAGCATGGAACTAGGGTGACCTAGTTGTGGCCTTTCAGTACCCAAAGGACTGTTCTACAATCCTATTATTTCAGTGACCCTTCACTGCCCTTGGTCCAGTTTGTGAAAATAATTCCAGTACTGGTGGTCCAAAATGATATGAACATGCAAGAGTTCTCCTTTACCTTTGTAAGTCTTTTTGTCACTCCTCTAAGTGTGACAAGAGGGATTCTGAGATCCCTCTGCAGATCAGCTGCTCCCCTGTAATGGACCCAGGCTTTAAGGGCATTGTGAGCCTGGAGGTACTTTGAAAAGAAATTCTTTACTGCTGCAGGGAATGGCAAAAAAAACCCAAACAAAATTTTTTTTCATATTATCTACAGGTTTTTAAATTTAATAGTGCCTTCACAAAGCTGCTAATGTATACATAGTGGTAAAGACGGCCTGAGACACAAAACAGCGCATTTAGTTTCTGCAAGCATGATATATTGCCTATACACTGAATTTTATTTGTTGGGGAATGTCAGAAAGTTAGTGGCATATCCTTCTGCTCCCTTTTTGTTGTGCTAAAAGTGAACTTGCAAAGGAAAAAAATTCCAGTTTCATTTTGGGTTCCTGTGTTTTTTATGACTGGTGTGTTTGCTTAGGGATGGGGAAAAAAAAGTGATGCATGCTTGGCACAGAAAAAGCTTTCCTGTGTCTAATATAGCAGTGAGAAATTTTAGTCGTGATTTTGTCTTTCCCAAAGACTGCACAATACTTCAAAGATAAGAATTAATGTGAATTCTTCATCATGCAGTGACCTTTAAATCTTCAGTCACAGAGCCAAAGTGGATGTCCAGCTTCACGCCAAAAACACAGATCTGAAATTTTCCGTAATTTTCATTGATAGTGCATATTAGTGCATGTTAGTTTGTTAATCTGCAAAATTCCTTTTTTTTTCTTTTTTTTTTTCCAAAACTAACTGGAAAACTAATGCTTTCTGTTGAGTGATTTTAGCTGCAAGTTGCATGTCAAAGTGGAAATGCAGGTTTTAAAACATGCCTTGCGTGACATCCATGTTTAGTGGCATTCAGGATATACTACAAATGATGAAATTTGTATGGGATTTCATATCTGTAACTTCATTTTATACATATTGATATTTTTCAGCTGTGTGTTAGGTGAGTATCAAGCTGCAAATATAATATATTGCATTTTTGCTTTGTGCTCAGATTTTTGCAAGTATCAGTGAATAACCAGTGTTACAGTGAGACTCGAAAAAAGGGTCCAGTCAGGCACAGGAAGTTCACCCCTGTGGGCACCTACTCACTGAACTCAGTGGAACTGTTTAATGAACAAAATCTACTTGCTGGGCTGGGATTTTTAGGAGCATTATTTTACAAAAAGGTATTAAGTAGCCATCTTTTGTGTTAAGCATGATATTCTACCTAACCTAATGGGGATAAAAACCTATTAAATGTATTATATTAGTTTTCGGTATCCTAACTAAATTATAATGAAAATGAATTTAAAGTATTTTTCTTTTTCCAGTGGGTGTTATTTCTCATAGTATGTCAGTTAATAAAGTGGTAAACTGTATTCTATTCTCTGTATATAATGCATACAGTTTAAAAACAAATCATTAACAGCTTTTGTATTACTGCTGAAGAGAGAATTTCTAGTTTTAATTTTGAGTGGGGCTTTTAGCATATCATTTGTGCATGGATGGCTAGTGTGCTCTGGGGAGTTAAATAGCTCGGGCAGGAAGAATCTTGTGGTATGAGGTTACTCAATTACTATTGATCCCAGGCCCTTATAGCTAATAGACACTGCCTCTGCATGTGCTTTCCCATCCTGTGGACATTTCAAGATGCAGAGGAATTCTTCCATACTCATGTAATTGAGTCAAAAGTGTGAATTGAATCCTCCCTCAGTGTGACTTTTCCTGGCACAGCCACAAGTAGTGCTCCCTGTCATCCTCCAGCAGCCATCCAGGATTGTCACAGAGTTTAGCAGGAGCTCTGACAGCTGCAACCTCCCTGGAGCTCCTACCCAGTGAAACTGGGAAGACCCAGGAGCCCCGTGGCAGCGGCAGAGAGCAGCCCAGGGACTGATTGGGAGCATCCTGCAGGTGGTGGGCCCTAGGTCCTTGGGGTTTTCAGGGCTCACGTGTAGCAGAGATCAGCAGCAGCAAACCCCTTCTGCCAGCTGCCATATCGCTCTGAGCAAGGCTGCTTCCATGTCCCCGGCAATGGGGACAACAGAGTGACTCACAAAAAACCTCCCAATTTGCTGCAGTTTTCAGTCTGCAAAATGAAATAAACTAACACCCGGCTCACGCTTTATGCTGTACTAAAATCTGCAGTAGCTCAGAGGCTGCTTCATGAGCTGTGCTGTCGTCCCCATCACAGGGGCAAGGTAACGGGGTGTACCCCTCCTTCAGCCATCTGCTGCCACCCCGGCATCAAAAGCCCTCAGAAAGCTTATGCAACTTCAGGCTGTTTTCAGGTTTTAATGAGTGACTTTGGTGCTCTCATAGTCTTCTTCCTGCTGTGTGGAAAAATCTATTGAGTGATTCATTATCACCAGAAAGGTGGATAGTTAGATAGATACATAGCTAGCTAGCTAGCTAGCTAGCTAGCTAGCTAGATAGCTGTTACAGTACCATCTAGTAAAGCTGGACCTTTTCCAAGTCTCCTGTGCCACAGAAAGGGATTCAGAGCTCATTTTCAGCTCCTAAGGTTAGTCAGTCTTGGTAATGAAGCTAAATAAGTAAGATGCCCCAAAGCCATAAAAAAATTGAGCTCTAGTGATCTTCTTGATCCTGACCCTAAATGACATGGTAGCATTTACTCTCTGTATATTCATAGCAGTTTGTCATCCTTAAATATAGCTCAAAACATAACTGCTTTCCTCAGTAACTAGGCTCTGTGCTGGTTTTGCTCAGCAAAAGGCAGAAAATGTGCAACATGAGTCCAAGGCAACAGTAAACTGAAAATGGCTCCCCATGCCTTTTCTTCAGACCCACTGTAGTCCCAGCAGATCTCTCTCATGCCATGAGACCAGGACTCTCATCTAGAGGTTTTCAATGATGTATTTTCACCTGCAAGCACAGTAGACACTAAAATCATTTGCAGTGAAAAGAAATTCTGCTAAGAGATGAATATTTTATATCTTTTTTCTTGGCATTTCCTGTAAAAAGCATGATCTTACTTTCCACCCCTATGGAGTCAGTTTTGTTATAAAGAGACAGCTCAGAAATGCCTGAAAGTATCTTGAATGGTGATTCAGTAGGAAAGAAATGGGGTTACAATCATTTGCTCAAAAGGAAATCCAAAGGTGTTCTCTGCTTTTGAGGGGTTTTCTTTCACTTCCTTGATAACGAGTGTGGCAGCAAAATAGGGAAAACAATCTGAGAAATTTGCATGATGCAGCCACACACCTGGCTGACTCATATCCACACCTGCTCCGGGGTGCTTCACTCCCAGCCACTTCAATGCCATTCCTTGAGAGGCAGAGCTGTGCAAACAAGGACAGAAACAGGCCTTTGGCTTCGCAGCAGCAGCACATCCTGTGGCAGCAGCCTTTGGAACCAGATGGGTTTTCTGAGCAGAGCATAATGCATTGCAATTGAATTGATATTTTAAGCTAACACATGTTTAGATCAGAGAGGCTCACAACACAGCCACTTACAATACACGGCTGATTGCTTCATGACAGAAGCAGCTAAATGCTGTAATGGGGAAGGTGGTATCAGCATTTTACTTCTAAATTTTGATTCTCAATTACTTAAAGCAGCTGTAAGAATTCACTTTTAGCTAGGGCTTGAACAAGGACATGGGCCAAGACCCAGAGCAATCTAAAAAGCAGTAGGAGGTTATCTCTTTATGAAAGGCTTCCTAGTATAAAAAAGCTTAAATATAAGAGGGCAGCAAAATCTGCTACCCCCAAGGCAGGGTCCTGTGTTTGTTTCTGAAACTGAGATACAATTGAGGCAATGGGAATGAAAAAAGCTCTTCTGAAAAGATCAGCTGGATAAAATGTACAGAGCTGCAAATGGTCTCTAGGAAAGCACATTAGCTATACTTCACCTAACGTGAAAGCTGAAGGACCACTAAGTTGAACAGTGGCAAAGTGTGAATTGTGTGTTGAGGAAGTGTTATCTTTAAAACATTTGCCTGTATAAGGTATCCCTTTGTTGTCAGGTATCACTGAGGCCAAACACAATGGGTAAAGGTAACCAAGGATTGAAGAACATTATTATTGTTATTGTTATTATGAGTACTATTATTATTATTATTCAGCATTCTAATAGCAAATGCTTACAATCTAGCCATTGTGTCTTTCAGAGTTCTGCTTTCTGAGATAGAAAAAGCATCTTTTCTTCATGGCAGGCTATTCCTGAACTGTTTATTGTAGAATTTTTTATACCATTCAGTGAAGTGTCTTGCTCTAGTTGTTATCAGCAAATGAAGTAGTGAGTCCATCACAACTAACTTGTGTTATGTTTGTTTGTTGCTACATTTGGGGAACTCTTACTCATGAAGGGCATCCTACTTGAGGTTTCATCAATAGCAGTCATCAAGACCAAGTCTTTGAGATTACATATTCAGAAGTATTTACACTGGCTCTGCAGAACATATTAGGAAGCTCAGACACTTTAAGAATATCTTCTGCTTTGACAGTATCTGTACATACTGTGAATCAATTTCCAGATTTGATTCTAAGTAGAGCATTCTTTATGCTGTCCTGAAACAGAAGAGACAGATAACTGCATATAGAAAAGTTTAAAGTAAGATTGAAAGGTATTATAGAAGATGGTTAGACAAATATCTGAACATGAGTAATTTGTAGAACAAAGTCTTCAGCTAAGAAAGGATTCCAGTTAGAGATTTTCACACATTTTTCTACATATGAGCTGTACCTGCTATTAAGTAAAATAGTCCTGCTGGGAAGGCTATAGAAAGATGGTTCTCAGATACCAAATTTTTGGTTCCAAGAGCGGTATATTAAACTTTGCCAAGTCTGTAAAGTGAAAAGATAAGATCTGAAGTCTTCAGAAAGCTGGAACATAATGAAAAGAACACCAGGCTTTTCAATCACATCTTTGGGATGATATTTTGGTCTCTTCCTATAACACACCACTAACCTGTTACTTTGAAAAAAAACTTCAAAATTTCCATGTATAAAGATAGGGAAAGGGATCCATAGTTACGCACATAAATATGTAATTTGCTTTCCAACTGGATAAGTATGTGCGTCGCCCTGATTTTTTCAGCCTTCTCTTCTGTTTCACAGTTTCATGTTTTAGGTTCTTTCTCACCCTCTGGTCTGTAAACACCGGCAAATGTTTATCATAACTTCAAGGTAGTTTACATTCTTTGTCTTAGAGATATGGACAGCTGATGGACAATTGTCCTGACCAGTGGGATGGGGAAAGGTGTCAACCTTCTCCCCCAATCCCTGGCCTTTGTACAAATACTATATAATAGAGTCAAACTTTCAAATAAAGTAGAGTTTTAGTTCATGCCTTCTGATCAAAGTGTGTGTGTTTGTGTGTGTGTGACGAACTGCGTCATCATGTGTAACTTCAAAAATTGCAGTTATGTGTTTGTAAATACATTGAGGCTACAGAAGAATTTTCTAAATACTTGTTGATCCAAATGACATCTTAACCCACTAAAAAACTGAAATCATATATTGTAGAAAACTATGAAAATATTTGAGTCTTTTTATGATATCCTGTGAAATCATTATCTTGTAGCTTTGTAAAAGTAATAATCCAGTCACAAGACATTTTATAACTTAAAGGGCTTTCATGACTCCCTTAATAAGCAACACAAAATCATAACCTAATTTTAAATATATGTATTTCTTCAAATAAATAGGGTTGTCTAGAGTACAACTTTGCTCCTTTTTTGATGTATCTTGTACCTATCAGACTATGAACTTACTTATGAGTCTATATTTTTGTTGCCTGATAAATGGCCAAAAGGAAGAATTTTTTTCCCTAAGGATAGTATTAATCAGTTAACTAATATTTAGGGTTTGACTGCTTCCCTCATATGGATACAAAAACACACATACAATTTCATTAGCACGTCACCAGTGAGTGTTAAAATGTTTATTCGTTCTTCACAGTGACTATTTGATGCTGGTTCCAGTTAAGAATTACTGCCTAAATATTCATTCCCTAGCTTGTTAATCCATGGTGACAAGTCCTGTTTCCTCCTTTTTGTCCTCCCCTCTATTCCCCCACCCAAACACACTTTCTCCTCACTGTTGTTGGCAAAAGATGCTGATTTTAATGACAAGGTCATAAATTTTGAAGAAAAGGGAGGTAACGCTTTCAGCCAATATTTCTGCTGTCAAAACCAGACGCTTTAGCTTCTGAGTGTCTTTGAATACAATTTAAATATCTTCAGCCCTCTAAAGCCATTACCAAGGCTGTAATTGTACAACTTACATTGCATTTTTATTATGGCCTCTCCCAATAGTTAATGTCAGGTGTCAGATGAGGAGGAATGTATTCGGATCACAAAATTCACTATCCTGCTATGAAACACTAAGAAACTAACTGAACAATACTGTGCTACAAAATACAAAACAATAACCGGCAAAAAATAGCATTGTCATTAACTATGTCCAAAGAGAGGCAAGAATAGGGACACTGTGCAGAGTGGCTCATGTATTTATGTGTGGAGGGACTTAGGACTGAGATTTGAAATTTCTGTGCAAGCTGGCACAGAATTTGTATTGTTCCCCAGCAGGGGCATGAGAAATGTGCCCTCTTCTCCTCACCCAGAACTGAGAATTCATCCTGCATGTGAGCATCCTAAAAGCTACATATGTTTGGCAGAAGTCTGCATCTCTGCTAACATTTTCTTTAAACAACTTCAAGAAAAAAGGGGTTTTAAAAAAAAAAAAGGAGAAAAAAGCAGTAGCGATGTGCATGACCATAAATTGCTCAAGCCTGTGTTTCCATGACCCAGTAAGCTTCAGGCTTTCACCAGAGAATGCAAATTGAAACTGACTGCAACAGTTGGCTCTAGATTTTGTTGTCAGGGAGCAGTATTCATTTTTCCCAGTGCCTGATTTCTGTTGCCTTCCTCCTTAAGAGAAAAAGAACAAAAGGAGACAAGGAGGCAGATTGAGAGAGCATGGCATAGGAATTAAAATACGCTAAAATTATACCTTCTTCCTGCTATGAAGTATCATAACCCTAGGATACTGAAAAAACAGATCTAAAATAGCAGAAATGTGCTATTCTGTTATGAGTGGGGAAGAAAGAGGCAACAGATAAAGGTAGTGGCCAGCAGAGTGCAAGCATGCAACTGAGCTGCCAAACTTGAATTTACATTTTAATTCTCCTCCTACACAAGCTTTGCTCAAAGCCACTGTGAGGCCCTGTGGATCTGAGTCCTTCTGCAACACTGCTGAAGAAAAGCACAAGGCCCATAACTTTTCTTCTAGCCAAGATTCCATCTTGGAACCATCACAACACCAGCACCCGGAGCAGTACCCAGGCCTGGCAGAGCCTTGCAGAAGCATGACCTTGAGCCCTGCTTTGTGCTGCCCCTGGGGATCCCATCCACACCTCCTGCCCTGGTGTACCTCCCATTTTAAGACCTGCAGGAATCATGGGCAGCCTCCTTTACCCTGTATGTCAGTGCCAATACTCCCGTGAGCCTCGACAGGCACACCAAGCACAGATGCGACCTTTAGGACAGCCAGCCTCACATTACCCAGGAGCAGGCTGCTCCCTCGCTACACTGGAGGTGTTTGAACCAGTCCTGGGCCCCTTTCATGGGCATCTGACAGAGGAGAGGGAGAACATGAGGGAATTCTACAAGGATTTCACACTAGAAGTTCAGTTTCACCTTTGGTCCTTGACAGACAGTGATTTGCTCTGGTTTTGGCTCCGGTGCAGGTTCATTTCAGCTCAGTGATTTTCAGTTATGCTTCTCAGACATCATCCACTGTCATAGGTTACTGTTGTTGCCTTTTTCCCAACCTGGAAATGAAACTCCGGATAATTTTAATAAGGAGGTAATATAAAAGAGGATCTTTATTTGAAGGTCTTCAGAGGCAGTTATGGAACAATGTCCACAAAAGCTCACCCCCACAGGGACAAGTACATATTTAAAAGTTTTAGGAAATTAGCATAATTGATAAAAAGCACCAATTAGGAGGACAAGTGGTGATGCAATTCCCCCCCAGGTCAAGCCCCTTCTCTGGAGCCCCCCTTCAGCACTAGCTGTACTTTGTCCATGAGAATGTATCTCAAAGAGCTGTTCTAGGCCTTGGTTCCCAGGAAGAGCCAAGGTAGCACGGAGCCTTGTACCTCCTGGGGCTTGCAGCTCTGGAATTTGTCTTTTTGTTTCAGGAAGTCCATGGAAAAGTACTGGGAAAGCAAGTCACTAATACAATAGGTGACAGAGTTACAAATATATGTGTGAAGAATACAGAGAACATAGAAAAAAAGGCAAAACCTAAACAGCATCACTGTGAGTTATTATTTTAGAGGATTCTGGTGGAGTATGCCAATACTCTCAAACACCATCGATCATCTGGCTCAGGCTCTTCTTCTGACTTGTATATTAAATGAGCTGACATTTATTTCAGCTCATTTTGTTTTCTGCCAGAATTCAAGCTATCTCAAATGAGCTTGTTTTAGGAATGCTCTTCTTTCTGGTCTCTGCTTGGATGGGGGCTTCATATTCCATTGGTCTCAGTGATCCACTATTAATATAGATACTCATCTGAATATTGAATTCTTCTTGTCATCAGATTTTGTGCAAGAACATGCATAGTTAGGTCAACAAGGGAACAAAAGTGTCCTAAACTAGGTATTCCTCAGCCAGTTGTAGAGGAAAAATTTGCCTGAAATAAACATTATGCCAAATGGAGACATGTCAACTGTCTGAGCATGCTTCTTAGATTCTCATGTAAAGAAATTACTTGAAGCTGCTCTAAAACTGGCAAGGTTTTTTTCTAATTTTTTTTCTAATTTGGAACATAAAGTGTCAACAATGTCGTGCTTACACTATACTGACACAATTTATGGCCCAATACTTTAATCTCTACCATCAACTGCCATGGGAGCTGCCTGAACAATGGTTCTTTTTTATGTGTGGAACATTTCACACCATGAAAGTGTCCCCAAACACTTAACAGAGTTACATAAAACAGTCTCAGTAAATAATAGCAGAGAATAAATAAATTTAAAAGATTTAGACAAAGGAAAGCAGAAATAATTCAAACACTTAGTCAGACACACAGCACAGAGCGAGGCAGTAAATGATGCCATGTATTTCTTTTGAAAATACCTAGAATGGTTGTTTTGTTTTTTCCATTTGCTCTCTAAAATACCAACACTGCATCTCAAGAAAGGTAAAGAGAATTAGTGTCATAAAGAAGCAGCCTGGAGTCTAACAGGCACAGCCACGCAGAGTGTTAAGCTTTCTTTTCAAGAAACCATCCAGTCCTGATGTAACAAGATACTTAAACCAGTCCATGTGATTAGAGTTATTCAGCCGTGGAAAGCTGGGCATGTATTTAAATACCTTGCTGAATTGTGAAGATACTGAGGCAACTGCCTGCTAAGGGTGGAATTAATCTTGCTGAACTACAATTCTGTTTAAAAGTTAGATGTTCTGTTTAAGCTACTTTTAGAGCCAGTTACAAGCAAGAGGCACCTGAAGGACATTCTTTCTTTTTTGAGGGGTATCTAACATAGATGGGATGACTTACCCTATAGATCTGCTCACATCTCTCAATGGACTAGAAATGGAGCTCAGGTAATTAAATTAATTTCAGTATCTGACTTAAATATGGCTCAGATTTAGGGAGATGGATACACATTTACTTCTACATCTTACACTGCAAGATAAATGCTTGAAATTTTTGTGGAGACAGATTTCTCACAGATCTGTGTACATACCAGAGGTTTGCATTGCTAGGGAATCTAAGAAATTTTGAATTCTTTCACTACAGAAGTTTTCTTGCATTATCACACAGGAATAAACTCAAAGTTTGTTGAGTATGAAAAAAAGATGCTGCAGTTAAACAATTTGCAGTTGAACCTGCAAACACTGCAAATGTTTGTGACTTATTACAGCTACAGGTCATACATTGAATTATAATTTCTATTCTGCCCCAAAAAATGACAGTGCTGCTCTCTGAGGAAGGAACAGCTTGTTCCACCTGCCACAAGATCAGCCTTGTACAGAAAACACTCCAACATGATACCTTGGGATTATCCTCATATAACTGGTTTGCCTAATTCAAACTGGCAGGCACAATCTGAATCCAGTGAATCAGAAGATACGTGAGATTTTATCACTGAGATCGTTTGAGTAGATTAACTCAGGCACTACCAGCCTCCATCAGCTTCTTCAGAGAACTCTTGGGGCAAAGGAGGTGAGGACGGAGGCCAAACAAAACTGCTTGATTGAAAGTGCCTGTATCCCACTGTATAAGAGGCATCCATAAGGTAACTGGTTTTCTAGAGATGAAATATGAAACTCTGGCCCATAATTAGAGCCTGGGTTAACAGGTTCTCACAGGCAGACATGTCATACACAGAGCTTGCAGTACAACTTACAGTTCTTCTTATAAGTCATAAATGCCTCATTTATGCTGTAGACTTAACTTCACTGTCTCGAAGTCTTAATAACAATTGAATAACAAAATGTAGACATTATAGTTTGTCAGCATAAACAAAACAACAATTATATTAAAGGTCCTACAGGCATTGCTCATTTTTATTAATAATTCCTGCTTTTCAATCAAGCTGTACAAGATGCCAAGTTAATTATTTTAAATACTTTTCAATCTTGGCACTTTATTTGGACTGCAAGTAGGGAAGTGAGGAGAGAAACAAAGAGCAGAGAAATGGAAAATCCTTCACCATCAAATAATTGAGGCATATGACAGAAGAGGATTTAGGAGGAAAAAGCCCTAAGGAAATTTTGGGAGGTTTCACCAGTTTGTTCAATGGTGAACCATCCAAAAATGAAATGCCTGAAAAGCTGGAGGCTGAACAGCTTAAGATAGATGGTGCACATAGAAAAATTGCAATGTTAACTGCTGGAAGAAGCATAAATTATGCATTTCTGATGTGTCTCTATAGGCCTTGTAACCTTCTTTCGACCCTTAGGGTGCTCATTATCTGCAGGAGCAATTAACAGACAGTATCTTGCAGCTAGTGTGATTTCTTACCTTTAGAATGATTTCAAATCAAATAAAAAGGAGGCTAATAGAGCCAAGGGGGCCTGAGCTGTGAAGTTACTTCTGAAGTATATTGCATGGAAATAATCAGTAAATTGAAGGTACATGGTGCCAGGGAGGCTGGATTATGTCTGTCTGCTTTTGCTTGCTGAATCTTTTATGTTTCAGATAGATATTGTTGTTCCTGTGAGAGATTATGCAAGCGACACAAATAATAGAAAATGCCTTCATTAATTCTGAAAGGAAAGGCCTCACTTCCCTTACTTCAGCATCTTCAAGCTGATTAATCAAAAGATCTGTTTTTTTTTAACTAGCAAGAATAAATTAAAGATAACAGAGGTAAAAAAAGCACACTTAGGACTGGTCTTAGAAAAAGAAGTTCTGGTGACCAACAATCTGCTTAACGCCCCAAACCCAGCAGAAAGTTTTCAATATTTAAGATATGTGAATAGCTTAGGAAAAAATAATGATCATGTGCAAACTACACAATCCTAAGGTAAAATTTGTACAAAACTAATTATTTCAAATCTTCAAAAAAATCTAAATTAAATGTTTCTTATCTGAAAGAGGAGACTGTTGAATACAAATCAGTCCTGTATTATGATTTCTCCAGAGCTGTCCTTTTGCACTATGGAAATCCATGACAATGTTTAATATACAGAGCCTGTCACGGTTCTATGTTTTCCTCTAGTACTAAATGTGATGCACCATCATTTTCTTTAGAGGTAACATGTTTTATTTTCAGTTCCTTCCTAATGCATGAATGTCATTACAAAGGCTACCACCTTATGCACTAAGGTACATTATAAAAGCTACAGAAGTTTTAAGAAAATTACTAAATTTCTGGTTTAAAAAAACAAAACAGATTTTCAAAATATATACCAAAATGTTTATTACTGCCATATCCCACTAGCCCACACAAGCCACCATTGTCTAAGAGCATCTTTTTACTGTTATATCATGAGTTTATGCTGAATCTGGAAATGGGATTTGTATATATTCCTACACCATACAGACCTGCTGATTTCACTGAGGATTCAGGTGGAGTCAGGGATCTGGCTTCCATTACAAGACTGAAGTTCTAAATTTCAAGTTCTTGGGCGTGAGGGCATTTTTCTCCTGTAAACTATGATGGCTTGAAAAATGCTTACAGGGAAAACCTTGGAGTCATTCCATTCACCTGAAGTTTATCATCACTCACATGTGGCCAGGATTTCTCTACCATGAGAAGCAAAACCAGATAAGAATTGAGACTGGATGGGTAGCAACCTGATTTTATTCTTATCAAAATTATTTTTTAAAAAAGTTATTAAGCCTAAAAAGCACGTTCAATTTATGATAAAAAGTGAAATTTCATCTTACATGTAGGAACACCAGTAGTATTGGTTTGGCATGAATGGTAAAAAAACCAATCGGTGATCTGCTTTGGAACTGACAGCCAAATTGGCCAATCAGGTAAAAAGTGTACACCCCTGGGGACACACCACTTAAATACAGGAATCTTGGGAAATCTCTCCCTCTCTTGCTGCGGACCCGGCCATGAGGTAATGTCACGGCTGGGCCGGGGGGCCCGGGCCCAGGGCCCCACCGGCCCCAGGAGTCAGGCTGGGGGCGGCCGTGCCGAGGATGGCCCTGCGGGAGCCGAGCCGAGCCG